>PPJM03000046.1:0-95220 GCA_003705765.3 Blastobotrys mokoenaii
AAAAAAAAAAAAAAAAAAAAAAAAAAAAAAAAAAAAAAAAAAAAAAAAAAAAAAAAAAAAAAAAAAAAAAACATAGTTTTGCCGGTGCCTGATGTTTGCTATACTGGTGTACTTGACGACCTCATTCCTGGCGGATATCGTTCAATATCAACCTACATGACAGTCTGAAAGTCTGAGGGATACCAGCTGGCTGAAGCTGCAATCAATTCTGTACACACCGGGGAAATCGGCCCCATCGACTTAACGTCATTGAACTTCATTGAATTGTCATAATATGTTGAAACGTCTGCTAAGCGGACAAATATGTTGATGTAATCATATAAATTGTTAATTTGTACTGGTAGCTGGTAGATAGTACTGTTAGTTGGGTTCACTAATTAACCAACACTCAGACCAAGTCTACTTGACAATAGTTCGCTCGAGAGGAAAAGTTTGTGATTACTCCTTAAGTATGGGTGTTCCGGATTCAGCGTTCTCAGAATTGCACATTGAGCATTACTTGGCCTCTGTACAGCTAGTGCTGTAGTAGGGCTGCTAGTATCTTGCCCAACTTCCGGTGGTCGACTCACCCTCATCTCAACATAAATGCCTAACTGAGTCACAAGTGGCAACGGGCAAATAATACAGAATTCTATCTATCTATCTATTGGCGACCCTTGCGGGATTCCCGTACTCACTGGCTTGTTTTGGTCCTTTTTCCCATCCACTACGAGTGTTGTGCGGCGTCCTGTAATAGTACACCCAACTTCTTGCAGCTTCGGGCACGCCCATTGCCTCCAATTTCTTCATCCAGGTGTGCAACCAAACTGTTAGTTAGTTAGTTATAATCAATTATAGTCCTATAGTTAGCTTTCGCCAGAGGACCCGATACAAAATACATAATAGTAATCCAATGTACATAAAGTCCTTTCCTTGCCAGCTTGAGTCCACTCAAATTATCGCATTCGCGCCGTGGGGATTGGCTACCCCCCGTAGTCCCCGGGAAACACTTCCTTTTCAGGATTTAAAACCGTGAACCTTCCGATGATGTGGAGTTGACATTAATCTCTGTGGGTTGCTAATAGCGTTGAAGCGTCGGGCTCTTCGAAATGAATTGCGCCGTTTGCTCAAGTCCTTCTTTGGTACCTAATAATGTTTTTAGGTTGAATGTCGCGCTGACTTCTCGAAGAAGCGGCCGGTGCTCCTCATGGAGGGGACACTCGGTTAGAATGTGATGCAAAGTTTCCAATTGACCACACTCGCAAAGGTCTTGGGCATCCCGTACTTTTAATTTGCGCAACCAGTCTCCTAGCAGCGTATGCCCACTTCGGAACTGAACCAATCGGCTAAGGACGTGACGGTTTCCTCCCCTAAGGTAACCGGCCAACTGTAAATTCCGAAGTTTGGTTGTACATTTCGTGGAGGCGATTCTATTGAAGCGGAGCCCTTTGACTGCTTACCAAATGTATTACGTAATATTACATGAATATTTGTTCTCTTCTTTTGATGTCATTATGTTGACGATTTTCAACAAGCAAATCGGATATAGTGTAACGGCTAGCACGGTCCGCTCTCACCGGGCAGTTCGGGGTTCGATTCCCCGTATCCGAGTTTAGCTACGACCATATCCAGGTGGCAACACCGTCTCTCGTTCGATCGGCAGCAGTTAAGCACCTGAGAGCTCGTCCAAGTACCGCGGTTGGAGACAACGCGGGAACAGCGAGTGTTGTAGCTTTTTGCCGCGCGCGCTCAATTTTTTCGCGTGCGCGCGCGTATATATATTATCGATCAAAACATTAATTATCTCTTTAATATATGCATGTGTACAACTGTGTATTGTTAGAAAGATTAATAGTGTTGAGGATGTGTATTCTCATCCGATAATTGTTGAGAATGTGTAGTCTCATCTGAGCATCACACCATGTCTTGCAATTTCAAATAACAGGGATAAAACATATTGTTGACTTTTAGCAAAGTTAACTTGTCGATACAACGTAGACACAGCGAACTGTGCTTCTGCACGTATGAAGTGCTGCTTTTAAGGAACCGTAACAAATTAGGTATTTCACATGTCGTCTTCAATTGAAGTCCAATTATTAATACGGTCCGCTAGTAATTTAAAAATTTATAAATTAAAGTTCCCATGAGAGGTGAATAAAATTGTGTCAAGTTAACCTCTCTGCGTATACCGTCCACGAGCGCTTGTTCAAAGGTATAGAGTTATACATCTTCCGGTTAAAGGTAACTTTGAACTTAACAATTGCTGGTGGGATTTAAAAGTGAATTTCTACTGAAGAACTGAGTCTCTAGCAAATTATATTACACAATAAACAGAAAATAAGTGCTTTATAAGGTTTGCTCCCGTCGTTCAGCTCAGGTGCAGAACTGAGTTATAATCGGGCGGTATGGGATAGATTGCATCTACACTATGGGACGATTTACAGGATGTACTGCTTTAAACTAATAGACATTATATCTTTTGAGAAAAATTAAATACGTATGACATATTCGAGAGGCGCTCTCAAGTCTCCCTGTTGAAGAATAGAAATACTATCGCGATTTTTTTGTCGCACCTACATGAGGGAATATGATAAATACCAATATTTTATGGAACTACACATCACTAGTGCGCTATTTAACGTCAACCAACATAATTCGCTCAGCTTCTCACTTCAGGAGAGAAGGTTTCCCCTTGTGTCACCGGCAATATTGCACCGGGAAATCGGTCCCATCGACTTAATGTCTTGAATTTCATTGAGTTGTTATAATATGTTGAAACGTCTGCAAAGCGGACAAATATGTTGATATAATTACACCTAACTGAGTCACAAGTGGCGATGGGTGTATAATACAGAATTCTATCTTATTCGCTCACCCTGGTGCCTTGCGCATCAATTTAGTGACGTCACATTAGTAGCCTATTGTACTGCTTTGAGTGAAGCAGTTACTCTTAGCATTGTGCCCTGATCCTGCAGCAGGAGACGACTCCGGACCGGGGACTCAGATGCGGACCCTGCAATTACGCGCGGTGCCTCTGCAAGCATCTCTTAATGGGTTATATTTTACATTAGGAGCGCTGGGTCATCCGAACAATATGTTCCATTGCCCTTTTGGCTTGTGGTGAAATAGAGTAAACTGAACAATAGGAAGATATGACCTATTCCAACATGCTCAATTAAATTAGTGCAGATAGGATGACTACTGGAAACTGTGTCTACAATTCTTGCCCAACTTTCGGGGACAGCTTGGTGCATCTGCACAGTGGTGACATCATCAATAAAGGCTCGGAACGGTTTAGTAAGAGAACAGGAAAAAACTGCCGCAACGAATAATCTCTCATCTCAGTATCAATCAGGTTCAATGTACATTCCTTTTCGGTTTTAGCACAACAATTGCTATCAAAAAATGTGGGGATAAAACCGCAAAGGAACAGTAGTATTCCGCACTGGGGGGTTAAAAGGCTATGACCGCAATTCATTGACCCTATGATTCTAGACACAGCACTGTTAATTACGCCTTTGCCGCGCCGAATAACCGACTCCTACGGTACCCCAGAGATGCATGTGTTGTATGAAGGGATAAAATAAGGGACTATGCAGACGATAAGCATCACACATGCTAGATTGAAAAAACTATAGCCTTATCGCCCCCGCATTGTGTCCGTATTTCCCCTAAGTGCAACGATACGCGAAGCTGTTCGTGGTGGGGGGCCGGCAAGGACGCATAATCTCGGTATCAGTGGCCCGATGGGAGGACCGGGGAATGCACAGAAGACTATTTTCATTCACTCCTGTTCCTCGCGCGGGTTAAACAAGCGAACCACTTACAAATTGCCAAGTGCGCTATCGATATACCCCATGCCGGTTAGAAACAGAGAATTGGGGCACGTAGCACGGACTGCTGTCCGGTCGCTATTGCCCATGCCCCAGTTCGCCTCAAAGTTGCCAGCTGTACCAAATACCCCTGAAGAAAATAGTAACGGCCAATTCAAATTACCTGTACGGCCAAAAGCGGGAGGGGAAGCGATGATTTCAGCTACTTGCAATCAGCGAAAAACTTTTGCATCTCGATTTAAGACCTGTTATCGCCAAGCGAAGATTAGGCAGGCGAAATGTTTCATTTGACGTCACATTATTGGCCGAATCCAGCCGACTTCGGCGAAGATTTTCTCGCCGTTGAAACAATGAGGAACCTTTCCCCACTAGAGGACGCACTAGATAGAGTGAGAGAGGGAGTAACTCATTTACTTGCCCCAAAGGTTAAGCTATGACGAAGATTTCGAACGACACGAAGTGGTGTTAAATTTGGGCGTTTCGGCTTTCTACGGTGAGAGGTTGCCCATCGCCCATTATGCACAGAGTACGTAATGAAAGAAGGTTGCATAACGATCACCGGGCTGCATTTGCACCACATCGGTGTCTTTAGAACTCAAAAGGTCCCAGCTACCGTATCGGGAGTGCATGGAGATGAGCTGCCCATCTCCACTTTCTGCTGTAATGCCTGTGTGGCATTGATAGACGATGAGCATTGGCGATGGGCCCCTGCTAGCTTGCCCGAGGAGGGGTCTGCCCCGGTAACAGCCCCACCTGGATACAGGCGCACCTCCCCGAAGGTGGCCAGTTCAAAGTGAAGGCCAAAGAAACGACCGAGAAAAATTTTTTTATGCTCGTAGCCTTTCCCTTTCAAAGCGTGCATGGCCAATTTCATTAGGGTAGCAGTAGTCAGCCAACATACTCTTGCGTAGCACCATCGGAAAAACTTAAACTTCCGATGAGCTATTGCGGCTGGGGGGAAGGTTACCTATTAACCGAATAGAAGGCTGGCCAGAGTACGCTGCATTATTATCTCAAACACTGGTCCAGGTTTGGAAATTAGTCATTTTTCATCCGGGTATAGGGGAGGGGGTGTGTGATTGCTTTTCGGCCTAGACGCAAAAGAGGTATGGACGAGAAGAGTTATCAATAGGCTGATCGAACACAATTTTTTTTTTCCCCCCCCTCTACTCAACGGTTTCTGCCAGCTAAAAGGGCTGATCTTTTTTTTTCATCCTTCTTATATATCTTTACCTTTCTCCAACCCTATAGATATAGACTATACAGTTTAGCTGTAGCCCTTCCAGCTATTCTTTAACGGCCAGTACTAATCTTGCTCGGTGATCTTGCTCTAAATTTGCATCACTCTATACCATAAGTCCTACTATAGACTAGCATTGTTATTTTACTGGTTTACCTTTTAAACCCTTACACCGAGGAAATCTAGCCAAATTAGATAACGGACGAGAATTAGTTATGTCCGCTGAGAAAGATATAGAAGCGCAGGGACAACCTCCTTCTTTCTCCTCCGATGTTAAGGAGACATTCGCCGAGTCCCAGCCTGTGAGCGAGTCGCGATGGCAGCGATTCAAGGACTCGTTTAAGGAAGTTGACCTTAACGATGCCGAGTTCGAGGGCATGACTGCTGTCGAGAGAGCAGCTGCCGCCACCGCCAAATCTCCTCTCTCGCGATCCCTCAAGGCACGTCATTTGCAGATGATTGCTATTGGTGGCTCCATTGGTACGGGTCTTTTCGTCGGTACTGGTGCATCGCTCAGTCTCGCCGGCCCAGCAGCCATCATCATTAGTTACTGCCTCATTGGTTCTATGCTTTTCTGCACTGTGCACGCCCTTGCTGAGCTCAGTACTGCTATGCCAGTCGCCGGTTCTTTCTCTACATATGCCACTCGATTCATGGATCCTGCCTGGGGCTTTGCCATGGGTACGAACTACGTCCTCCAATGGCTCGTTGCATTGCCGCTTGAAATTGTCGCCGCCTCCATGACTGTTCAGTTTTGGAACAAGGAAATCAACCCCGTAGCGTGGGTTGGCATCTTTTGGGTTGCCATCACCATTATCAATTTCTTTGGCGCTAAGGGTTACGGAGAGGCCGAGTTTGTTCTCTCCATGGTTAAGGTCATTGCCGTGGTTGGGTTCATCATCCTGGGTATTATTATTACCTGCGGTGGTGGCCCACAGGGCGGTTACATTGGTGGCAAGTACTGGCATGATCCTGGCGCTTTTGCTGGTGACAGTGGTGCAGATAACTTCAAGCGACTCTGTTCCGTGTGGGCTAACTCTGCTTTTGCATTCTCTGGTACCGAGTTGGTTGGTCTGGCTGCCGCCGAGACCAAGAACCCGCGACGAGATATTCCAAAGGCTGCTCGACTTACTTTCGTTCGAATTTTGCTCTTCTACGTTGTCTCTCTCACCGTCATTACTTGCCTCGTTCCATACAACGACCCCAAACTCCTGGGATCCAGCTCTGTCGACGTTACCGCCTCGCCATTTGTAATTGCTATCGTCAATGCCGGGATCAAGGTTCTTCCGTCCATCTTCAACGTGGTTGTCTTGCTCTCCGTCCTTAGTGTCGGCAATTCGTCCGTTTATGCCAGTTCTCGAACCATTGCTGCACTCGCAGCCCAGGGCCAGCTGCCAAAGTTCTGCGGTTACATTGACCGAAATGGACGACCTCTCACTGGTATCATCATTACCTGTGTATTCGGCCTCATTGCATTCCTGGCTGGTGCTGGTGAAGACACTCAGACTGCAGTGTTCAACTGGCTCCTCGCTCTTTCTGGTCTGTCGGCTATCTTCACTTGGGGCTCCATTTGCTTCTGCCATATCCGATTCCGAGCTGGTCTCAAAGCGCACAATCGAACTACCAAAGAGTTGCCTTTCACCTCGGCGGTAGGCGTCTGGGGTTCATGGTATGGGTTTGTCCTCAACTTCCTTGTCCTCGTTGCTCAGTTCTGGACTGCTCTGTTCCCAGTTGGGGGTGAGCCAAACGCCGAATCCTTCTTCGAGATTTACCTTGCCATGCCAATTGCTATTGTCTGCTACATTGGCTATAAGATTTGGTACCGAACTCCATTCATTCGATCCAAGGACATGGACGTCGACACTGGTCGTCGTGAGGTTGACCTCGATCTCCTCCAGCAGGAAATGGAGGAGGAGAGAGCTTATCTAAAGTCCCGAGGTTGGCTCTACCGGTTCTACAACTACTGGTGCTAAGCTTTGTGAACCATTAATTATATATGTTATGAGTACTCTGCATGAATATTATGATTTTGATGATATTTTTTCTGCTGTTGCTGTTCTATTTGGAACTAATTTGGTAATCTGTAGTAAATAGATATTTGATCTAGCTCTGTGCTGAACAGTATGCTGCCACAGCTGTTATCGCTAAACCGTTTCGTTTTCTCAAATACCTTGGCCAGATAAAGCGTGGAGATGACTTTGAAAAGACTGCACTTAATATGAATGCCAATGCACTAAATAAAATATATACGCATCCAAGCTGTTCCCTGAAATCTGGGGTAGTTTCAGCGGTAGACAGCTAGCCGTGCATTAGAATTCAATATAGCAAGTGCCAAGAAGAAGGGAATCACAGCACCCATGACTAAGGGACCGGAATGTAATATAAGACTCGTAATTATGCGCCCGTACCTATGTAGTTCATCTTTAATCTACTACCCTATGGGCAAAAGTTCAGCTCAGCTATAGCGAGCAAAACCCAATCTGATCAATTTGAACCATGCTTCTCTCCGAAAACACCTTCCAACAATGCTAAAATATACTACTAATGCCTTTGCTTTACATAAGACTTTGCCGACCTCCTGAATTCAGACAGAGTTAAGGGGCGCTTACGTGCGTCAGGGAAGACATGCAGAACTGCCTCTTTCTTAATGAACTAGTTGACTAATGATTAATAACGAACGCCCAATCTAGGAATTATTCACCCATGAGAGCGCAAGGGCAAAGAAGAAAGACACCATTTGTGGCACATCGCTTGATTCTTGCTCTGCTATGCTAATTCGCCTACCCAAAACGGTCTTCTACCCTTCGCCCAACAGTAAAGTATAGTCATTCGAATCCCTTGTAGGGGTATTTGGGCTGAGCAAATGCAGATACATTTGAATCATTATCGTATGCATTGGTAGTTCACAAGATGATATCCGTTTGCACGGCGCTCCATGCATGAACATTTTGCCGATTCAAGCTCATCTTCACCTGGGATTATTTCAACGACTGTTGGACACTCCACTCTGGGATATAAAGGCGTTAGAAGATTATGAAATCTACGAATTGCGTGTATATTATTGGCTCCAATTTGGAGTGGTTTGAGTTGAAAAAAAATCAAAGGCATGCGTCGGGCCGTTTATAACCGAGACGGCGGTGGGGATGCAATATATCGGCTTTTGAAGGCTCCGGAGTCGGAGCTTCGGCCCGCATAACATACTCCCACACTCCGCTTCACTTTGAGGATCTCAACATATCAAAGAAGGCCGGGCGGAGAACCATTGATAACCTGGTTAGGATAGCCACCTTGTGAGACCTATCCTCAAGTATATCAAACGAAATAACGAGCACTGGCGACGAGAACTTATTGCAAATTGGGCTGCCATTCTAACGGGTGGCTTAAGCGCTAGAGACCTTGTAAAAAACGGGTTTCCTTTTCCATCGGAGATACATAGAGTGGGTGGGTTTCTTTTTAAGCACCTCGCAGGCTGAAGTGCGACACAAAACTGTGAACGAAAAAAGGCGACATATATAAAAGGAGCAAGTCTCCCCCCACAGGGAGGATGCTTATCGTAGACTTTTTCACTGTCGCATCGCTCATTTTCTCATTGTGCTCGGAATATTCCTGGATAGGACATACAGTGCTAGTGAGTTGGACTTATACAGCGCTGTTTTCTGTGGTGACGGTACTGTTTGGTCTATTTTCATTCCTGCTCTTCTTCATTGTATTTTCCTTCCCCGGATCGGTGGAGAGAGTTGCATTAGTGCTTTCGAACTGTATTGAGCGCTGCCTGATCGGTCACTTCCAAAGGACCTGGTTGGTGTAGTACTCCATTCATTCTTATTTATTTAATTGTCTTTCCTTTGCTTGCCGCTTGATAATTTTGAGCGATTTGTATCAATTTATCTCTTGGTAGATTGTCGCTGCACCTTTAGTAGACCTTTTTTCACTTGCATAGAAAGCCATGATTCGCGAAAACTCAACCCCCGGTGATAAGACAGAGTACTACTCAACTGTCGTCGAAGAACAGGAGAACGATGATGTCACCCAAAAAACCTCGACTAAGAGCTCTTCGCATAGCATATCTTATTCCGTCACATCTCCCGGAGCCCTCGAAGAAGCTCGACATGAGGTCCAAGGATACTTTGGCGACGATAAAGCCGACAATACCTCTCACATACCCCGTAGACACTCCGATGCTTCAACCTTTCGATCTTCATACAGTGTGAGGGACATTTATGGCGATGCATCAGAAGAGCAAATTGAACTCCAACGCCAGCAGACTATGGAGACTGTGAGATCGAAAGCAAGCGCAATCTACTCCGAATCTGCCCCAGGACGGGCTGCTGGAGGCGCGGCAGACGGCTCTGAGTTCCAAGATATTGATCCAGAATTGGTCACTTGGGATGGCCCAGATGATCCAAAGAACCCTCGAAACTGGAGCCCTAGAGAGAAGTGGGTCGCGACTGCTATTGTCGGACTATATACCATGGTTTCTCCTCTATCTTCCTCTATTCTCTCTCCCGCAGTCGAGTCTATCTCCAAGGATCTGGGTATGACTGATCAGACAGTCCAGAGTCTCAGCGTCTCGATCTTCGTGCTTGCTTGGGCCATCTGCCCACTTTTCATGGCACCTTTTTCCGAACTCTTTGGTCGTAAGCCAGTTCTCAACATCTCGATTGTTATCCTTTTTGTGTTCAACCTAGCATGCGCTTACGCCAAGACTACTGCCCAGCTTCTCGTCTTCCGATTCCTTGCTGGATGTGCTGGAGCTCCACCAATGTCTGTAGGTGCTGGTACTCTTGCTGACCTCTTCGATGACAACCACCGAAATACTCCAATGGCCATTTACAGTCTGGGCCCCCTCATCGGCCCAGTGGCCGCACCTATTATTGCCGGATTCATTGCCCAGTACCTCAAATGGCAATGGGTCTTCTGGGTTCTGGCAATCATCAATGGTGTTATCGCTATTGCCGGTTTGTTATTTTTCAAGGAATCTTACGCCCCAATACTGCTAAGTAAAAAGGCAGCACGTCTTCGAAAAGAGACGGGAAACAAAAATTTGCATACCATTTTCGAGCTGACCACTGAATCATTCGGCCGAAGAATGTTTGTGGCCGTTTGCCGCCCTTTACTTATGCTGGTCACTAACCCGATTATTCTAGGGCTAGGTCTTTTCATGGCTGTCATGTACGGGTTCATGTATCTCATGCTCGTCACTTTCCCTGCGCTGTGGGCTGATCAGTACGGATACAGCCCTGGAATAGGAGGGCTAATGTACATTGGCCTTGGAATCGGATTCATGTTGGCTGTTTTAATCTGGACCCCTATAATGCAGCGGATATTCATTAGAATGACAAAGGCTAACAATGGCGTCGCCAAGCCAGAGTATCGAACAGTCCTACTAAGCCCAGCCGGGGTTATCATGGGGTGTGGCCTGATTTGGTACGGCTGGAGTGCCGAAAAGAAGCTAATGTGGCTCATGCCTAACGTTGGAACTGCAATTTATGGGTTCGGGCTGCCTCTCATGTTCCAGTGCATTCAAAACTACCTCATTGATATGAACCCTCGATTTGCAGCATCTGCAATTGCGGCCGCGGCAGTATTCCGATCCTTTTTCGGTTTCGGTTTCCCATTGTTCGGTGCGCAAATGTATGATACTTTGGGTTATGGCTGGGCAAATACCCTGTGTGGGCTAATTGCATTTGCTCTAGGCATTCCTTTCCCGCTCTTCATTTACTTTAAAGGAGAAAAGCTCAGGAACTGGGTTGAGAAGCACCAAAAAGTCGTTTAGCCCCTATAGAATGTTTTGTAATAATAATAAAAGAAAAATTAAATGAGACAGAATTGGACCTGCTGGGCTGGAATTCTAGAGAGATAATACTGCGGCTCGACCGCGAACTGCATCATCATCCCGTTAAAAGAATGCCAGATCATATGGCAATGGAATGCCCAGATACCAGGGTTATCTGCTACAAAGCGAATAACGGAATGGCCACGTGCAGGGATAGTGTGGGTGTCCAGATACACGGGGTTGATGGCATTGAAAGAAGTCAAGTCGGAAGGGCTGAAATATCCTACTCCATAGCGAGATGCATACGTGTGAAGAACGAAGAACCGATGGCCGTGTAAATGAAACGTGTGGGGGGTATCATCTGGGTTATTGATAATGACTTCAACAGTGGTATTTAGTGGAATACAGTAAACCAGCTGGGAATCGTTCTGAACAGTGCCGCGCCAGTCATTTTGCAAGTAGGAGTAAAGAATTGGCTGGGATGGCGGCCTATAAGAAGTGCGGTTGATGTAACCGTACGGCGACAATAGGTTTGACTCAAGCTGTAGCATACGAATATAAAGAACGATTTGCAAGTCAGGATCTGGAGGAGCTTCATAGGAATGAAATAACCTAGGGTCAGTTGGTAAACACCTAGAAGGCTTATCTACTATTGGCCGAAAATCCAGTTGGGCTAGGTCTCTGGGGTACTGGCTAGCGCGGGAGATGTGAGATGTGTCCAAATCAATTAATGTTTTAATAGGCTCATTGTCAAATACAAAGCAATCGAGATCAAGTTCTACATGCATCGTTATCTTCTCCGCTTGGCCATCTACAAGGATAACATCAAACCGCTGACCAGGACTTAGCGCCAGATATGTTAGGTCCACGGGCTCCACTGATGTCCCATCTGCACTTACAGCGATGAACCTTGCGACTTTGTCTCCAACAGTTAAATAAACGATCATTGTAGCATATGCTCCAGCATTGACTAGCCTGATCAACCCTGAATTATCTAATTTAAATTCAAGCTCCTCATATTTGCCATTGACGAGAACATTTAGTGGAACAGGTTCCTGATTGCCGCTGTCACGGTCCATGTAATAACTATAGGCGCTTTCAATGGACGATCCATAATCCTCAGAGAGCACCAAAACGAGCCCCGTGGCATTATTACAAAATTGAGCATCCTGCTCTGATGAAGATCCCTTGCCATCGGGCAATTTGTCACTAACTGGGTCTGAATTTCCACCCAATAGCACCGGGGTTTCTAATACTATGAGCCCCCCGTAGAGACCTCTCAGGCGCTGTAGCAAATTGTGCCCGTGATACCAAAACGTACCTGGCCTATCAAGCAGAAACGAGTACGTAAAGCTCGCATTAGGCGGGATGGCACATTCCGTTATCCCAGGAACCCCGTCCATGTAGTTGGTCCCCCATTGGCGAATACCATGCCAGTGAACCGAGGTCGGCTCTTGCAGGTGGTTAATCACCTCAATCTCAGCCGTTTGACCTGCTTCAAACACCAGCAACGGCCCCGGAGAGCGCCCCGACACCAGTATCGTGCCCTCGGCCTCTGTAATTTCAAGGGTCACCGAATGTCCCCTGAGCGCTGAGCCGAGATCGGCCCCAAGCCTGGGGGTCGGCCGGTTCAACACCACCGCTGAATAGAGCAGTAAGCTTGCAGCACATAGAGCTGCAGCCACCACTTGTGTTACCATAGCACACCCACACTTGTGATTACCAGACCGGAGTAACTTTAGTCCTAGCTGCGACCCCACAGTTTTCAACCGGAACCACCACGAATCAGATTTCCGAGATTTGAAATATATTAAAACCCCAGCCATAGACCGCATTTTTTATATTATTTTTGTTAAACTTTGGACAATAAGATTTGAAAGCAAGCCATGGTCGATATTAAAGAAGGTAAGTTCAGGATACCGCAAGAAATGGTGACTCCAGAAGCTGTGAAGCGCAGCTTGGAAGTAAAATGGCCCGTGAATGCTCAAAGAGTAAAATAGTAGCTAACATTCAGTTAACAAACACAACTCCAAGGAGTCGTGCTGGGTTATTATCCATGGCAAGGCCTACGACGTGACTGATTTCCTACCAGAGCACCCAGGTGGCCAGAAAATTATCCTCAAGTATGCAGGCAAAGACGCTACCAAGGAATTCAATCCTATTCACCCGAAGGACGTGCTCGACAAGTTCCTCGACAAGTCCAAGCATCTTGGGGAGGTGACGGGTCTTTCTGACAGCACTGAGGAAGAAGAGCTTGATGAGGAGGACAAGCGGGTCCAGCTGGCGAATGCCAACAAGCCGCCCCTCAGCCAAATGTACAATCTGTTTGACTTTGAGCACGTTGCACGACAGGTAATGCGGAAGACCGCTTGGGCGTACTATTCTTCGGGCGCCGATGATGAGATTTCGCTGCGAGAGAACCACAGGGCGTTCCACCGGATTTGGTTCAAGCCGCGAGTGCTTGTAGACGTCTCCAAGGTCGACATGTCCACGACAATGCTGGGGACCAAGACTTCTGCACCGTTCTACGTCACTGCGACTGCTTTGGGCAAGCTCGGCCACCCAGATGGCGAGACGTGCCTGACCCGTGCTGCTAACAAGGAGGACATCATTCAGATGATTCCAACCCTGGCCTCGTGCTCATTTGATGAGATTGTAGACGCGGCAACCGACAAGCAGACCCAGTGGATGCAGCTCTATGTCAATGCTGACCGGGAGATTACGAAGCGAATTGTCCAGCATGCGGAGAAGCGAGGCATCAAGGCGCTGTGGATCACTGTAGACGCGCCGCAGCTGGGCCGGCGAGAGAAGGACATGCGAGTCAAGTACGACGAGGCAGCCGCTGAGGTGCAGGATGACGAGGACTCTATTGACCGCTCCCAGGGCGCTGCTCGGGCCATCTCCTCCTTCATCGATGCGTCGCTTTCCTGGAAGGATCTTGCGTGGTTCCGATCAATCACAAAGATGCCAATTGTGCTCAAGGGCGTCCAGTGTGTGGAAGACGTTATCAAGGCCGTGGAGTACGGCATGGACGGCGTTCTGCTCTCCAATCACGGTGGTCGGCAGCTTGATTTCGCTCGGTCGTCGATCGAGGTGCTTGCTGAGACCATGGCCGAGCTGCGGGGCCGAGGCTGGGAAAACAAGATTGAAGTCTACATTGATGGTGGCATTAGACGGGCCACTGATATTATGAAAGCTCTGTGCCTTGGTGCAAAGGGCGTGGGTATTGGGCGGCCGTTCCTTTACGCCATGTCCTCGTACGGCGAGGAAGGCGTCGTTAGGGCCATGCAACTGTTGAAGGACGAGTTTGAGATGAACATGAGGCTCATTGGTGTCACCTCTGTGGACCAGCTCAGCCCCGCGCATTTGGACCTTCGGTCAGTAACAACCCACAATGCCGCGCCAACTAACCTTCTCTTTGACTCTGTGTACGAGCCCATGGTTCGGCCAGATTTCAAGAAATCCTCCAAGTTGTAAATGCGACAAAGGGTGACAAATGAAGCATTGTGATGAATACATTTTATTAGCTGTTATGGTACTAAGTGGGGGACTATTGACTCACAAATACTCGGAAAGAAATTAGAGCCGAAATACGGGGATATGAAATAGATTATGCGTTACGAAATTACACAGCAAGAATTGGTCTTCTTTGCTTGCTTGTAGAACATTCGCGAGGAATTCGACAGCGCCTCGGATTTATCCACCAATGAGTCAAGTTTCTCACCTCGGGCGAGAACGGACTCAATCGTCTTGTGCAGCGTGATTTTAGTTTCATCTAGCTCTTGTTGGACCTTCATAATAGTGTCTGCCTGGTGGGGGTCCTGGTACTTCTTGAGATAGTCATCCAACGCAGCATACTGCGGCCCAGCGCCGTTCGCAGTGGCATTTTGCCATTCGCTAATAGGGTACTTGGCAATATACTCGTCCAGAATCTTGTTCAACAGCGAGAATGCCACCCGCACCGGGTACTCCTTATCACTGATAATAATGCCAGCCAGGCCCTCCGATCTGGCGTAACAGTGACCAATATACGTGTTACCCTCCTCAACAGACTGTCTCTGGCCCGGCTTGGTGCGTCCAGCCACAGTGGTGCTAAAGAATGTCATAAACTGGCCAACACTAAGTCTCCAAATTAGCAATCATCTTCCCCCATGCTCATTTAAATCTTACCTGGATCGCTCAAAGAAACTAAAGGACGACAGGTCACGGGCGCTGGAGAGCTCGACAGCATCCTTGCCGTCGTTCAACTTCAAAACTCCGATATAGTATACCTTCATGGTGTATTAGCTAGTGGCATGCACTGTTGGCTGCTCCAGTATTTAGGGGGACACATTTTCAGGCACCATCGGCAACAGCACACGTCTGTGCACAGCCTTATGGAGAACGTGATTGGGACTCCGAGTTAAGTTAATAGCAAAAAGTGACAATACGACAATGCGACAATGCGACAAGCGACAATATTGTACCCAAGCTCTGCAAGGCCAATGCAGGTCATGCTTGCATCCCTAAGATAATAGCGCTAGTCAATCTATGGGGTTCATGAGGGGGAAAAAGGAGGCAGGTAGTTGACGTCCAACCCGTCGTTAGTTTTTCTTTTTTTTACAATTTAGACACGAAAAATCACAATATGGTAAACTGCGCTCCTGGGGTTCCTCATGGAAACAATTAAATAGCATGTACTGGAATGAAAAAAGTATAAGACGTACCAAACAGAACGACTGTCGCATAGCTTAACTGAAAGGAAAAAGGGCACTATCTATGTCATTTGCAGCAGATATAATCCTGGCTACTGGATGTCGGGCGCAGTGGCCCGAGTACTGCATCCTGGTTAGAAGATTATGCCATTCTCAGCAAGATTGAGGAATCACTGGCCGAGGAAAAAAGAATCTTAAATAAGCCTAGGATGTCCTCCATTTTTCCTGCTCGGCGGTAATGAGTGCTGAAAAAGAAGTAGCAGAAC
This sequence comes from Blastobotrys mokoenaii, assembly GCA_003705765.3. Lineage (NCBI taxonomy): Eukaryota > Fungi > Ascomycota > Dipodascomycetes > Dipodascales > Trichomonascaceae > Blastobotrys > Blastobotrys mokoenaii. The sequence goes on from PPJM03000046.1 coordinate 15,789, forward strand.
TAACGGTCGTAGAGAGCCAAGTCGCCCTGTCGCAAAGAGACGGTGACAAGGCTTACGAGCTTGCAAAACTCTCACAGGGCATTGAGATCGACGAGGCAACTAATAAGCGGCTGCTAAGGAAAATCGACCTCTATATTTGTCCGCTCATGTGTATCGTCTACGCTGTTCAGTATATGGACAAAACTTCCAATTCATACGCCTCGATTATGGGCCTTCGGGAGGACCTCGGCATGCATGGCAATATGTACGCTTGGACAGGTACAGGTTTTTATCTCGGCTACCTTGTATTTGAAATCCCGTTTTCGCTTATTTTGCAGCGTTTTTCGCTTGCCAGATGCACGGCGGCATTTATCGTGCTGTGGGGGTTCATCCTGACTATATCCGCCGTGCCTAACAACTATGCGGGGTTTCAGGCGCTGCGGGTGCTACTTGGAGCCTTTGAGTCAGCTATTACTCCTGCATTCGTGCTGATCACCTCCCAATGGTATCGAACCGAGGAGCAGTTCATGCGAACTTCTATTTGGTTCTGCTGCAATGGTCTGGGAACTATTGTAGGTGGCGCGATTGCTTACGGCCTGGTAATGCGCCAGGAGAACCAGGGCACCTCAATTGCTGCGTGGAAGGTCCTTTTCATCACAATTGGCCTCCTGACAATCTGTCTTGGTGTCATTGTGTACTTCCATATCCCAGATACCCCCGCCAAAGCATGGTTCCTCAATAAGGAGGAGCGGCTTATGGTCATCGAGCGCATCAGATCAAACAAGCAGGGGTTCGGCAATAGCAAGTTCAAAAAAGACCAGCTGAAGGAAGTATTCATTGATCCCAGAACATATATTCTACTGCTCCTGGTTCTGGCGAATCAGATTCCCAACGGTGGTCTAACAAACTTTGGAAGCATCATTGTAGCGTCTTTGGGATACTCCCATGAACAGAGCCTACTAATGAATACCCCGTGTGGTGCCGTTGAGGTGGTTGGATTGTTAGTTGGAGGTTACATCGCACAGCGTACTCAGAAGCGTATGATTGTCGGAATTGCAAGCTGCTGCTGCCTCTTAATTCTGTCTACAAGTTTACTGGCCTTTGCGCCTTCAACCAAGGCTCAATTGGCGGGTTATTACTTATATTTTGCTTCCCCTATCACCTTTGTATGCTTACTCTCTTGCATCAGCTCCAATTGTGCTGGCCATACGAAAAAAGTTGTTACCAATGCGCTATTCCTCGTTGCGTATTGTGTTGGGAACCTCATTGGTCCTCAGACATTTGTCGCTAACCAGGCCCCTCACTATACTGGAGCGAAAATTGCTATGGTTGCATGTTCCTGTATATGTTTTGTACTCCTCTGCTTGTTATACTGGATCAATTGGCGTGAAAATAAGCGACGAGATGAGAAGAACGAGGTGCTAGATATCGAAAACAGCGAATTTGCTGACCTCACAGACTTCCAGAACCCTGAGTTCCGATATGCATTGTAATGAATCCATCTACGATATGATAGTTAATGAAGACATTAGATATATAAAACTTCGATCCAAGTAATGTCCTAGTAAAAACTATATAATTATGTGATCCATACTAAAGATTTATCAAAGATTTGGGGATAGTCGCAAGGCTGAATAGTTGGCCACGAGTGGTTCGGCTCTAGCCCTTGCGACCCACGTACATTTCCGTCTCAGACAAGTGGTTGTCCCCTGTCAAAATGTATATGCTATCGATAGGGGCTATAATAGCTGATAACTATTCCGCAGCGAATGTCTAGTGCAAATGTGGGGTTCCCCGCTTCTCTCCTCTTCAGTTAGCTAGGACGACGTTATCGGGGCAGAAAAATGACGGGTATATTCCCGACGATACACCCCTCATCCCTAGCCTGCTTTGCGAAGACCCCCCAATAGTAGGACATATTACCTATCTATCCCGCTGTTCTTCGGTTATCTTGTACATAACTGCAATACCCGAGATCATTAGATAAAGTATGGGTGTATGTTGCCGAGTCCCCACCTATCGGTAAATGATCGACAGAGATAAGGTAGCTCAGCATGTCTCATAGGGAGATCAACATTCAAATACAGCAGAACGCCTCCCCCTTCGGAGCCTTTACAGGTGTATGCCGCACTTATCATAGTGGGACTGTGCATAATTGTTGCATACGCTACCGACATTACGTAGGCTCGAGAGCCGACACTCTAACCGATGCCTAACTTAGAGACACTGTGGAGAACTAGATGGCCATGTATAAAAGCGTAGAAGATACTTCCTCGGGAAAGAGCAGCATAATAGGAATTAGGATTATACCAAATGGGCGAGAAAGTGCCAGCTGAGCTGCAGTACCAAAAACACGGCCCAGATGTCGAGATCGGTATTGTCGAAGAGAACGTAGCAGAGAAGCATCTTCACTCGAAGAATGCCATTGACGAAGCATACGCGCTTGCGCAGAAGTCGCAAGGGCTCGAGATCGATGAAGAGACCAATAAAAGGCTTTTGCGAAAAATTGATCTCTACATTTGTCCATTAATGTGCCTTGTGTATGCTGTACAATACATGGACAAGACTTCCAATTCTGCTGCATCAATTATGGGACTGAGGCAGGATCTCAAAATGACAGGAAGCATGTATAGCTGGACAGGAACAGCATTTTACATCGGCTATATGGTATTTGAAATGCCATTCTCATTCCTGTTGCAACGATTTTCGCTGTCGAAAATGACTGCACTGTTCATCATCCTTTGGGGCACGATAATGACGCTTTCAGCAGCACCGAACAATTATGCTGGGTTTGAAACGCTTAGGACATTGCTGGGCGCCTTTGAGTCAGCTATTACCCCAGCATTTGTTATCATTACTTCTCAGTGGTACAAACGTGAAGAGCAGTTCATGCGAACCTCAATGTGGTTCTGTTGTAACGGCCTCGGCACTATCCTCGGTGCAGCCATTGCATATGGCATTTTCAAGCGTGAAATGACAGTAGGTACCTCTATTGCGTCGTGGCGAATTCTCTTCATCACCATTGGACTCGTCACTATTGTACTTGGAGTTATTTGCTATCTCCACATTCCTGATAATCCTTCTAAGGCATGGTTCCTAAACGAGGACGAGCGTCTCTTGGTTGTCGAGAGAATCAGATCTAATAAGCAGGGCTTCGGAAACAAGCATTTCAACAAGAGTCAATTTATCGAAGCCTTTAAAGATGTACGAACTTACATTCTCATCCTCCTCATGCTAAGTATAACTATCCCCAATGGCGGACTAACAAACTTTGGCGCAATCATTGTGAGCTCTATGGGCTACACCAATGAAAAGTCACTTCTAATGACGATGCCTAATGGAGCCGTTGAGATTGTCGGACTTCTTTTGGGTGGTATTTTTGTGCAGTACACACAAATGCGAATGATTGCAGGCATATTAGGCTGTGCCCTATTCCAAATTGTTGGAACGTGTTTGCTGGCTTTCCCCAAATCAACGAAAGCTCAACTCGCTGGATTGTATCTTTACAATGCCAGTCCGATCACTTTCGTCTGTCTTCTTTCCTGTATTACTTCCAATACAGCCGGACACACGAAGAAGATAACAGTCAATGCTATCTTCCTAATTTTCTACAGTGTGGGCAATCTCATTGGACCTCAGACTTTCATCGAGACGCAAGCTCCACATTATACCGGTGCCAAAATCTGTATGGTAGCTTGTTCTTGTGTTTGCTTGGTCTTTATGTGTACCCTCTATTTTGTTAATTGGAGAGCGAACAAGATCCGTGACGAGCGAAACGAGACTCTTGGTGTCGAGAACTCTGAGTTTGCTGATTTGACCGACTTCGAGAATCCCGAGTTCAGGTATGCCCTTTAGTATTTGTATTTTAAATGCATTGTTGTTTAGTATAACGTTATGGACTTCAAGTACCGTCTTACAAAACTGTAGCCGACTTAGCCACTAATAGCTATGGAACGGTACCCGCGTCCACATTAAAAGCACCTAATGAAAAAGCTACCATTCTATAGCGCAACACATCAATTTTGAAGCGCCATCTAAGTAATGTATGATAGGTAGGGCTCCGCTAATAAAGGTAAAGAAAATCAGGTCATTAATCATTACGGAAATAATACAGATCATCACGCATATCGAAATAGAGACTTATTGGACAAGATGAGTGCCCATGAGAGAGTAGCACCAATACTGAAAATTGCACCCATCCAGGTCAGGGCATAGGCCGCACTGCCTACAGATGGGCTCATACCGAAAAAGTCTTGAACATTGAGGAACTTTTGACGGTAGGTCATATACACGCCAGTCGAGACACAGGACGCGATGAGGACAAATATAGAGCTCACTGCCGAGCCAATGAACGCGCTATAGAGCGCCTCCCGGAAGTAAAGCGATGCCAGTCCTGAGCAGAATGTTAGGCCGCTAAAAAGCACAGACAAGAAATAAAACGCCCAAATGGCTTTGCTGGCTGGATCCAGGGTTGATTGATATCCTGTGATGTCTTGGGGCACCTCGATGGTCACACCTTCCGAGACGCTGTTCACCAGTAGCTGGACAAAGTCAAACGAATACGGGGTCGAAGGGGCTCTACAAGCGTAGAATGTGGGTCCAGACTGCCCAGTGACATATGAGCTACCGCAAATACCGCCAACTCCGAAGCTATAGTAGTCAAATATCCCCATGGAACCCGAGATGGTATCTGAGCTGTTGCTCAGGGGGCCGCCGACGCGGTCCTGAGATATGTGAATTGGGTCCAATTTGAGGAAATAGACTGATTTTAGCCCCAAGGCCTGAGGTGAAGACCCCAAAAGCACTATGAGACTGAATAGGAACACTGCCAGTGAGCCGATGACGGCAAACAGGAACAGTGAAAATGAGAGGAAGCTTTTAAGCGACGGTCTTCTCATCACTCCCCCTTTGACAATTAAGATAGAAGCATGCAAACAGGGAGGCATTGTAGCCCTGGCCGCTATATTTGGAGGCAGGAGGGGGGCGGAGGTGGCCTCTGCAGGACTCTAGCGTGACCATTCTGCACGGCAAAAAATTTCTTACATGACCGTCAGGGGGGACCGCTGATACCCCGGTTAGGGTGAAATTCGCACGATCAAGACTAGTTTTCAGTCATACACTTGTAGAAGCACGGTAGCTGTTGTAGGTATCGATTTTCTGTTTTGCCAGTCTCCATCGGAATGAGATGAGTGGGCAGTATTAGCTGCAGTGAAATAATACCTTGCAAAGCTGAAACATTAAATTGGTCTGTCGGGTATATCTTAACATCATGTCTCACGATCAAATTCCAAGGGCCCAGGGACCAATTTATTGATCTTGAGTTAATATTCACCGCGAAGTCCCGAGAATATCTCAGAGACACAGATCCTATCCATTTAGGGTCAATCGACACAACCTACAGGTTTGGATATTCGGCCTACCTGGAGATTGTTATAATCGAGACTCCGTATATGTAGACTGATCATGTAGATTTTAAACATGGAGGCTAGAATTAACAACAATTAAACAGACTAATTAGCTCATTTGATACATAACGCCAACCTTTGGAGCGTTAACAATGATGCCCATAAGGATGCCAGCAATCAGGCCAGCGCATGGGAGAGTGAAAATCCAACCACCATAGCACCAAGCAACCATTCTCCAGTTTACAGACTTGACATCATTGTTGCAGAGACCAACACAGACGATAGCACCAACAATGCACTGAGTAGTGGAAATTGGCAAGGACAGCTGGGTCGCGAAGACGGTGGTGATTGCAGCACCAAGCTCGGCGGAGAAACCTCGGGAAGGACTCTGCAAAGTCATTCGGTTACCAAGATTCTTCATAATGTGGTATCCGTAGGTCCAGAGTCCAATGACCAAGGCGGCGGCAGTGTAGGCGAGAATCCATACTGGCACTGGGGACTTGGAGGAGACCGTATTTGAACTCCAAACAAGGTACACAGTGGAGAGGGGGCCAACGGCGTTGGAAATATCGTTAGAACCATGGGCGAAGGAAGCGGTACAAGCGGTGAGGCACTGGAGGAATGAATAGAGATGCTCAGTCTTAATATCGTACTTCTTGGCTCGAGAGTGCATGTCCTTAATGTTACCAGAGAGCATACCATCATCTCGCTGAGCAGAAACAACGTCCTGGGTCCAGCCATGGGAGACGGCAAGCCACATAAGCCATGGCCAGTTCTTTGGCTTGAGCAGGTCCTTCTTGGTATAGTCCTTGAACTGCTTTCGCTTCTTCTTCTGCTCAGTTGGCGCAACAGCCTGGGGTGGAAGGATATGGACTGGCTCCTTCTCGAGATCAAGGTTGTTCATGGAGGGAGCAATGGTTGGAGATCGCTCATCATAGCCTGGCTCGTTAACCTGGAGAGAAGAGTTGCCCGAGTTTTCAGAGTTGTTTACAGCTTTGGTAGCAGGGGCAGATTCGAGCAGCTCATCCTCAGATCGGTTACCTTCATAGTAGTCGACAACAAGCTTGCCAGTGTACCCTTCTGGAACTGGTGGCACCTCACCCCAAGACCACAGAGCAGGGCCCATTGGGAGGTGCCAGAACCGGATTCGCCAGTCCTCAAGGACAAGTTTTCGGTAGAGGTATGGGTAGAAGAAGACAAAGTACACCAAGACAGAGCCACCCGCGCCACCGAAGATAGCACCCAGGACCTGTCCTGTGGATAGCTTATCAAGATGCAGGCTTGGAGCACCCTTCCACACAATGACCATGATAAGAACACCGAAAGTCAATGCAAAGTAGGCAGGAACAGTGTACAGTCCCTTCATCAAGGAGTTCTTACGCTCCAGCACCAGATACTTGGTAAGGAGGAAAAGGATGGAACCAAATGCACCAGCGATGGCTGGGGCAATGAACCAGGAAGCGACAATTTGAGCAAATCCATTCCAGCCCCAGTGGATGCTGTTGGCGCCCTTCGCGGCAATGCCGGCGCCAATAATGGCACCAACAATGGAGTGCGTGGTGGATACTGGAGCACCAATTCGAGTGGCAATGGTTAACCAGATGGAGGAACCGACAATAGCACAGGTCATGAGCAGCATGAGAGCGGCCGGTCCGTCTTCGAACAAGGTCACGTCAATGATTTTGTTTCGAATGGCATCAGAGACTCGAGAACCGGCCAGGACAGCACCCAGGAACTCGCACAATGCTGCGAGCACCATAGCCTGGGGGTATGTTAGAGCCCTGGAGGAAATTGAAGTCGCGAAAGAATTAGCGACATCATTGGCACCGATGTTCCAAGCGTCCAGGAACGCGAAGATCATAGTGATCGCGAACAGGTAGTCAAACTGATGCAGCGCCATCTAATTTTTTGCACTCTGTAGCTTCTTTTTATTGAGAGTTAAGAAAAAACTGAAGATCTACATCCATCTAATTCTGAGCTCTTATATAGTTTACACCCCATTGTCCACGTTTCTCAAGGACTGCCCTGTGATTGAATGAACCCCTTGCAAATAATAGTGCCAAATTGAATGACCCTAATTCAGTACGCCAAGAAAAACCACAGCTGTTCTGCTCCAGCAGCCAACGCCTGTCGCTGGGTCTTCTGGTGATAGTTGATATTGCGACAGTTCAGCCGCACGCCCATGTGCTGCCGGTGCCCGCCTCTCATTGGTGAGATGGCCTTGAGGAGCCAAGAGTTCAGTCCTTGGCACTTGAGCAGAATTCTATTCCCTAGAACATGCGTATACCTGCACTTTTACAGTGATGGCCCTGTTCTTCGTTTTGACTGGTCGAGTCGCCCTGTGTTGTAGTGCCATTTCCGTTTCTTTCCTCGCTCAACGTCGTCAGTCCAGTGCGGTGGTTGGAGAGGTCAACGTATAAGCCACATATATGCACAGATTCCAACGGATAAAGTGCGCCGTGCGCATACGATAAAGTCTGTGGCCGGTTGCTCACACATGAATGGTCCACGGCCCCTAGTACACCCACACCTTTTCGTTCCACCGAGTTTCACTAGTATTTTTTTCCTCAACGGGATTGCATCCATGTTGGAACGGATGATTTCGCCGTTAGAGGTCATTTCATTCAGTCTAGAATATGTATGCTAAGATGTACACCCTCGAGGAGAGTACCACACACGTGCGTTATGCAGCGTGTAACTGCGAATCGCAAGAGCCTACCTTTTCCCTCAGCTCTGCTGTGAAAAGTACAGGTATATCCGTAGTAATTTCAACCGTGTCCTGGATCAAATGGTTGCTTGTGCTCAGCTGAGTGCCATAATTGGTCTCCCAGTCAGTCACGTCCCACTCCATCCCCTTGATGGTGATATGCGCTGTGCCTACGATGGGAAGGACTCCGCATGTCTTACCAAGGTGCTTTAGGGGTGTGTGAATGAGCGACCTACCCTTCTCTAGCAGGAATGTGACGCTTTCATCAGACAGGAGGTACACAGGCCTTTCTAGAGTGGGCTGAAGCAGAAACAATTGGTGAATCGAAGCAAAACTCTGGTCCACCCTACCCCCCATGGCGCCGAGCACAAACAGGTTCTTGCTCATAGGATACTGTTCCTTCAAAATTGAGGTCACTTTCATAAAGTCTGTCGAATACTGATCAGGATTCTCAAATACGGGCACTCCCAAGCTCTTATAGTATTGCTTGGTCTCATTACTCAACGAGTCCATGTCGCCTGCAATAAAATCAGGCAAGTATTTTCTCCTTTTCTCCTCATCCGCGCCGAAGAAGGCGAATAAGCGGTCGGCAGCGCCATCAGCACAGGACCGCACAGCACCTACAGTATATATTAGCTTGTTAAATCATTCCAAATTACCCGTTCAGCACTCACAATGGTCCCATGCCTTGTAAAACAATTTGCGGTTGGTTATCGGCTGGTTGAGGATGACCAAAGCGGCCTCTTTGCCCTTTCCACCGTCCAAAAACAGCGCCGGTCGAAACTCTTTCACCATATCTCAACTTGGGCTGCTTGTCGTTATCAGAAGAGCAGTGCAAGTTCTCCCAACGCTTGCTCTCAACCTGCTTCTTCCAGTGCACAGGGCTCGATATTAAATACTAAGAGTTGATATTGTACAAAATTATGGTGAAGTAATTTGCAAATCAAGTTGGACTCTCATTTTCCACTTCATTGCGTGTTTTCGTTCAGCGGCGTAGTAACTTCCCCTGCCGGGGCGTTCAATGTCAAAATTAGCTATCAGCTATTTAAAGCATGGGCATTACGATTGGAACAATATTCCAACACGTAATCTCCTCCTATTACCCTTAAAACTCGTCGAAAATCATAAAAGTGAACAAATACTACTTGAGAAGTTGTGGCATTGGATCTGACGATCTGAAACAATGGAGCGCCGCACGTCAAATGAATTGCGTCGGGGCTCCGACAATGTGAGATTTGTAATGGCGAAAATTGAAAAATTCCGTTATATATACCTCGTTCTCGGTACGAATAATCATTTAGAGAATTACAAAAAAAATAATGTTCAGACAGTGCCTTAGGAAAACTGCCAGCTCTGCTGCTGCGCGAAGAATGTACTCCTCGCGGGCGGGGCAGCAGGCTCGATCCATCCGACCAAGTGTATTGCTCGGTATCGCCGCGCCAATCGTTGGTTATGGATTGCTCAGCATGCAGGCGAGCCCTGTCAAGGCCGAGGGCGTTGCGCCACAGATCAAGGCCGATGATGTTAAGATCGCCGAGCCAGCGCCGCTGACTGTTGAAGACTTGAAGGAGAAGCCTGCTGAGGACAAGCCCGCCGAGGAGAGCCCTCAGGAGGAGGCCGAGGAGGCCAAGGGCGCCTTTGATCCAGAGACCGGCGAGATCAACTGGGATTGCCCATGCCTCGGTGGCATGGCTCATGGCCCATGCGGAGAAGAGTTCAAGGCTGCCTTCAGCTGTTTTGTTTATTCAACCGAGGAGCCAAAGGGCATTGAGTGCATTGAGAAGTTCAAGGGCATGCAGGACTGTTTCCGACAGTACCCAGAGGTCTATGCCGAGCATCTCCGAGAGGACGATCCTCTTGAGTCTGCCAGCGAGGAGACTAAGACCAATGTCGCTTCTGAGGTCGAGCCTACCGAATCCCCCGTTACCCCAGTCATTCCCTCTACCGAAGAGGAGCCAAAGAAGGACCTTTAAGTGTGAACTTTCTAACCGCCTGTAAATATTGTTTATATATAATCCCCCACCAATCTATTAAAGTAGACGTTATTTATTACCAATCAGTAGCATAACTCTCAATGTTTATTCCAAGTAATGCGTAAGCTCATCTAACGATATTGGGATGTAGTTTTGTTGGCTTTGTGGAAGCACGAACAATACGTTCTCATCGATGTATGCTCTTATCCCACCTTTTCCATTTGGATTAGGAGTGATTCGGAACAGTTTGTGACCCTTGCTAGAATGCGCAGTGCCACTGGATATAAGAAAGAGGTCGTTGGATGTACAATAGTCTTCAATGACCTCCCGGAACGAACTCCGGGCCGCTTCAGGGCGTTGCTTAGTAGTTCCAAGGAGGCTACTAAGAGTCGACTTTTTGGGCTCGACACGCGTTGGAACAGGGGGAGATTGCGTCGAGTTCTGCTGCGGGTGAGTAATTTTAAGCCGATGAACGTCAGGAAGATCCAAGGCACTTGCTATAAGTTCCAGAGCTTGGTCGAAATGTGATTGTACTGACGGCATGACCTGTACTTCTTCAGGGAACCAATTGAGCCAGTTCTCAGCCCACTCGGTGACTTCTGCAAAGTCAGGCGCATTCGCAGATGTAATCCACTGGTGGAGCACATCAAGGAACTTGGGGAAGAAGGAGGCATCGAGGATATGGCTAAATAGGCGCGGTTTCAGCACTTTAGCCCACGAAAGGAGACGGTCAAGGGGAGTCGTATCTTGGTCCGAGGGGTCAATCTCAAGAATAGTGTCGACATAGGCAATCAATCGGGGGACCGCATTCTTCTCCACCAGGGACTCAAATTCAGCACCAGCAAATAATGGCTTCCAGCGATTGGTTTCGTCAGCAAAATCGACCGAGTCTATTCGATAACCCTTTAAGAAACTAGTGAATTTCGCACGTAGATCATCCATTATCCTGTCCTCGAGATGCATCTCAGTTAGATATTTCATCCACGGCAACACCCAATTATAGGGCGCCGATACTGAGCTACCTCTAACTCTCCACTTATCCAGCCCCTGCTTCAGCTTGGGTATCACGACTCGCTCCAGGAAAGCGCGCTTGACGTAAGGAGGTATTAGCGGACTCCAAGTTTCGAGCAAGTACCTAGCGGAAGAAGTATTTTCCAGGTCAAATTGGTTAGTAAATGTAGATTGGACTTTAGGTAGCCAAACTTGATATACCATGGCGTCCAGTGGCCGTGCGTCACGAGACTCGGGGACGTCAGATATGGTCTCCTTGGCCTCGCTTATCAGCATAATAAGTTCTCGCGATAGTAATGGAGAATTCAAGTCAGATGGATCCCAGTTGACCATCTTTAATTCTAAATATGGTCCTAGCAAAGCGGCCACCGTCCGTTCTAAATTGACAACCTTCGCTAGGGGCCGACCGTCAGACATGACCATAGATATGAAGGATTTGAGCGATTCTTCTGTGGCGGTAGTCGAGGCAATTTCCTCTTTGAGGGCGTCAAACTCCACAATGAACGATTTCAGCAGTTCCAGCTGCGATTTTTGTGCCTCTCGAGTGGTTTCCAGTCGTTTCTTTGTCGCCTCAGTCTCTTTCTTCCATTCAGTAAGACGATGGGATTGCGCCGCATATTGAGAAAGATTCATCCGCGCCTCGTCATACGTAGCCATAGTATCAGGCTGGCTAGGAGTAGTAGACCCCGACCTGAACTCCTGCAAATTCGTCAAAACTTTACCGCCTCCACCGGCAGTCTTGTCTACAATGTTTTTCAAAGAGCTTGGAACATGGAGCCCCTCCGACTCCAACTCGCTCACTGATCTATAAATGTCTTTTGGTTTCCGCTTCACTGTGCTCTGACGAACCTGGTCAAATACATCCTCCCCAAGATCAACTTTGCCAGAAGGCCGTGCCTTGGCCCGCGTTTCTTTGCCCTTCTCGGGCACACCCCCAAGCCCCAGCTTCTTTCCGGGCCGCAGCTGCTGCTCAATTGGATTCACGATACCTTGCTTGGAAGAGCCCAAACCTGTTCCAGATACATAGCCCATCTTGCTCAGCAGCTTTGCGCCGATACCGTATGTCTTTAAATGGGCCGTATCCGGAGCAGGAGTTTCGACGCTAGGCTTTTCACTCCCGCTCACACCCTTTGCTGAGTCGCGCGTAGGCCCCCCAAGAGTTTCCCGTCCCGCGCTCATAAATTGGCTCGCGAGACTGTTTGCCATCTTCATTGATCCGCCCTTATCGCTTGATCCTGAGCCGAACACCATCGGCTTGAACCGCAGACTTGGACGCTCCTCCTCGTCCTCCTCCATTCCCTCGTCAGCCAACTTGGGCCGTTTGAAGCTGCGGAACTCCTCTTCTGAAGAGTATTCCTCTGACGAAGACATGAGGTTGAAAGCCATCAAAAGTCGGTCCCAAACTATATCACCAATCGGCGACAAAACGACATTCCCCCACCACCACCACCGATGGCCGAGAAGGAGAAAGACAAGTACAAGTACAAGGTCGAGATCCAGCAGATGATGTTCGTCTCTGGAGAGACGAATGATCCGCCGACAGAGACGACGTCACTGATCGAGGACATTGTCAGGGCACAGGTCGTCGAGATTGTAAGTGGAATCCAATTTTAGCCCTGTTCGAACTGACCCTACTAGCTGCTGCAAGGCACGGCCCTGGCTTTGAAGAGAGGCGCCCGGTCTGTTGCTGTGGAAGACCTTATTTTTCTGATTCGGCACGACAAGGCCAAAGTGAACCGTCTTAGAACGTATCTGTCGTGGAAAGACGTACGTAAGAACGCCCGTGACGAGGGCGGAGGAGGTGTAGAGGGCGCTGAATTGCTGGAGGATTCCAACATTATGGGTAGCGAGGCGTCGAAGAAGATGTACAAAAAGTCCAAGATTCGTCTGCCGTGGGAGCTGCAATTCATGTTCTCAGAACAGCCGCTGGAGGAAAACGAGGATGAAAACGAAGATGAGAGCGAGCTTGAGGCGAACTTGGCGACAATCCAGAGGCTGAAGACGGCAGATGACCGTACTAGGGACATGACGAAGGAGGAGTACGTGCATTGGAGTGAGTGCCGGCAGGCGAGTTTTACGTTTAGAAAAGGCAAGCGGTTTAGAGAGTGGGCAGGCATTCAGTACCTGACAGATTCCAAGCCGCACGACGACATTATTGATATCCTTGGGTTCTTAACCTTTGAGATTGTTGCTAATTTGACCGAGGAAGCGCTCAAGATCAAGGAGCTGGAGGAGGAGCTTGAGTCGCGCAATGGCAAGACCAACAAAAAGCGCAAGCGGGAGCACCATTTGTTTGATGGCCCCGATGAGGACCAGCGGCCCATCCTCGCTCGGCATATCCAGGAGGCGTACCGGCGCCTCCAGGCGGCCAGGAACAAGAACCGCGCGATTCGAAATTATACCGGTGGTCTTGTAAACTTCCGGACTCAGATCATCTAACTTATTTATTGCTGCACTGGGTGTAGCTGCTATCATATGTGGAATAATGCCATTGCGTGTAGGTTGAATGCTACTATGTACATGTAGTAGGAATGAATTGAATGCAATATTGTCTCCCAGTTTATCCCCCAAATCCTGTAGCAATGATCTCGCGTAAATCCTCATTGTCACACTCCAAGTGAGTAGTACCGTACGGGAGACCCTGTGCAGTGAGGCTCCTTTTTGTAGTGCGGTTACCTAGCTCGTTGAGACTGGAAATACTCGTTTCTAGCTGCCGTTTCACCATTATATCCACCGTCGCCATGTACCGCACATAGGGAGCAACATCAGTGGCCAGCGTAGCCCCGTGTAGACAGTCAATAGAATTGTACGTTCCAACCATGGGATATGGCGGGTAAGAGAGGAATGCCATGGCGTCACGCAGTGAATTCGCTACCCCCGACTTGTTCAATGCAGGGTTGTCATCAGGAATGTTCACCCGGTTAGGATGGATGTATTCGAATGGTTTTAGTTCGAACGGAAGAGGCTTGATCTTAAGGTCTTGCTCTTTCGTGTATGCAATGGTCAGCTTATCTGGTACTCTAGTCTCATCATCGTCAAGTAATGCGCTATGCTGAAGGGAATATAGGAGGTCCGCCACAGAGCGGCTCTCAGCGTCCTCAAACGTGTTATCCTCTCGCAACAGACCGGGGCCAGATGGTGTATAATTTACGACTGGGGCATCGCATCGGCTGACCACTCGTTTCAGTCCATGCAGTTCTCGTTCTGCCTTGGTCACGAGCCAATCGACGCCTGATTTCCTGCCTCCAAGTCCCATCTGGCATGAAAACTGGAGGTCATTGATGCATGCTCTAAGGTCATTTTTGCGCCGCCTAACCAGCGCTTGAAGGTCCTTACGGGGCACTAAATGGCCCTCGTTTAATGCAATGAGAAGAAGAATGTCTACTTGGAGGCTAGCTTCGCTATGCTTGAACTCCAAAAGTTCGCTCATCTCAATTACGTTTGGTGGAATCACAGAGAGGTCGGAACAAGTGAGCACGATTGGTCTCTTGGACAAGTCGGCGAAACGCGTCAGTCCCATCCAGAAGGACTTTTCGTCTTCAAATAACACGTCGACGTCCTCGAACAACACCAGACTCTCGGGATTAACAATCGAGTCTATCTGGTGCACCAAGTGAGACTGCCCAACTCCATCCAGTAGCTCTAAGAGGTCCTTGCTTGAGCGCCTCATGCTTGAATTCACCTCAAAAACGTACGCACTCAGCTCTTTACCCGCAGCATACACTGCGCTGGTTTTGCCAGATCCAGGGGGGCCGTGGAGTATCAAAAAATGCCGATTAATCAACTCCCCTTCAGGAGAGGCTTCGTCCTCGTCAACGATAAAGTCATCCAAGTTAAATGACTTGCGTTTCTTGCGCTGCTTCTTCAAAGGCTGAGGAGTTTTATGTTTGAGTACCCCAATTCTATACCGTAGCCAGTCTACTATATAGGGGGCTGCTCGTGGATCTGCAGATGCAATGAGGCTAGTCGCTGCAGGAGCGTACTTGGTCGTCCATTGGTTCGTCTCACATTCATACTTGTCAAATGCTTTGAACTCCCCGACAGTAGAGAGTAACGGCTCAAGATAACGCATATTCTGGCTCGTTATACAGCTCAAAGCTATCTGTCGAATCTCATCGCCAGATACAAATAACCTTGTCGCTGGCTTAAAGTTGTCTGCATCACCCTTGGGCAGTATTCGATTCAACACGTTCTCTGCCTCGTCAATCGTCACGGGCACTTTTCGCCGTTTATTCTTTGCAGCGCATTGCAATTCTGTCCTGCTACAAGTGATCGTGGATTCGTCACCTCGAACGTGACTGTACTTCGGCCACGGCGCAGGAAGGAGCGACTGGCTCCGTACTGGTTGCGAAAATACACTGGGGGCACTTTTCGGCCTTTTTTCTCTCGTCTGAAAGAATGGGTGTACCTTGGGCTTGAAGCGGGCTAAAACTTCTTTGGGAAGCTTTAGTGTCACTATAACAGACTGCTTCGGTTGATCCAGCGGCTTTTCTGCGCCAAGAGCCTGCTCAGACTTGATCTTTGATGCAATAATACTACTGAATTCATCTTTTTTGGCCTTCTTTCGCGGTTGAAAGAATGGATGCACTTCCTCTTGAGGCTTCTTCTCCGCTGGGGCAAATGACCTGGAGGGTTTTCTTGTCTGGAAAAAAGGGTGAAGAGCACTCTCATCCGACTTAGCGTCTGTATCGGACCCGTTCTGAACATTTCTATCGCAGTGATCTGTAGATTTGACGCGCTTCTGGAAAAACGGGTGCAGTGGTTCAGGCTCTTTGCGATCAATTTCCATTGGCTCGCCGTTGCTAAGCCTTTTCAGCGCATCTCGCGGGAGCTTCAGCTTAACTATGTACTCCTTCTTCGCATCGTTTAGCCCCCATGAGTCGAACAGCGTCCTCGAGGTGCCATGTCCAATCATTGGATCTCAAGAGACGCGTACCGAACGCGAGTTTAATTGATCACCTCTAATATTTAGGACCATACTTAACATATTAACTTAACTCTTTACATCACCGTATATCCAAACACCACACAATATTATTTGGAGGCCCTATCCGAATAATTCAGCAAGGGGCAATGAAGGAGAAACAACAAAGCTAATTCAAAGATCTGGTTCTAGGCGAATAAGCAGTGTCCTCTTTTACCTTGCAACTACTTAACCTCGGCAGTGAAAGGATTCAGAGCTGGAGGCTAATAAGTTAAGCAGTTAAGTTGATCCGATCTGTGGCTAGGTACCACTAATCCGGAAGATACAGTAAGTCCCGCAAGGGTATTTAGCACCTTGGGCAGCCCTTCGCAGGCATTTTGTAGAGGTGAGAATTGGCTTGTTGATACCGCAATTGAAGAAAGGATACTTGTACAAGACGTAGAGAGCAGGCCAAGGTGGGCCCGTGGGACATTTTCAAGTGCAAATGAGCCAGCAACAAAAACTGAGCGAGTGGTTTCTCGAGGCCAAGCAGAGCCTATCTGTAGCTGGTCCCATCTGCACGGAAGCTAACAGACTTGTCGCTACGAGCAGGAAGCAAATTGAGCAGGGCACAGTATTATGGGCCCAGGTTATATTCCTTCACGATGCGATCGAGGAGCAGCTGGGGTTGCTACAAAACGTGCAATCTTCGTTTGAGGACTACCACCGCAAAAACTCTCGAGAATTTGGGGACCTTGTCAACCAGCTGACAGAATCATACCAGAGTTTGGACAACGCTTTGACATTACTAGATGAGACCTATCTCGACCCGGCCTTGATAAAGGAAGACAGCGACAAACGAAACCTTCGAAGCTTTGTGTTTGAAAGTGGCATCGACCAACTAAGGGGAACAGTGGATGATATCATTTACAAATCTAGGTCTTCTGAGAAGGAGCTCGGAGACAGTGTGATGAACCTGGCCTCAGAAGTGCTTAGACTGCGCAAGAGAATGTACTCTGTTAAAGATATCCGCAAAAAGAGTTTAGAGAAAGCCCATGGGGGTACTGAGGAGGTGGCAGAGCATGCGCATGCCATGGCTGAGCTTCTTGAGAGCTTAACACGGCACTACGATCAATGCCTTAAGGCGATCGAGCTGACTGATCAGAACAAGGTACCGAAGGAGGAGATTGGTGAGCTGTTACAAGTGCTTGCAAACGATTCTCGAGAGGTAGAAGGAGCCGTGAATGAACTGCATACAAGACGAAAGTCCATTGAGGATTCAGAACGGTTGGTGAGCGAGTTCTGCGACAAAATGGGGAGAATGCACACAGATGTGGTTAATTTTTTCAAAGAGCTCGATGCTTTTACCTCCAGCGAGCTTCCAGAGTACCTAAAGACTTTGGATGGTCATTCTAAGGACCAGTCTGAGTATAGAGCTGAAATCACCAAGCTCGTTACTGAAGTTGATTCGCTTGTGAATTATTACAACTTGTTCTACAAGTCGTATCATTCAATGGCTCTTGAGATTGTACGTCGCTCCAAGGCTCAGGCGAGAATGGAATCTTTGGTTCAGAGCATGCTCAACACCATCAACTCTGCCTACAACGGGGAAGTTGAACAACGTCGTACGTTCCTCCAGGAACGTGGAGACTTTCTCCCTAGTGACCTCTGGGAAGGCTTGACAGAGAGCCCCGACTACCCTGAAATCCGCTTCGAGAAGACCGAGGTACCCAAACTAACCGAAAAGACCATCCAGGCGGCCATGAAAAATGCACAGCTGCCGTTGTGATGACAAGTACATTTGACATTGCTAAGCTCTATAACTTATTTCTCTTGTATGCATAAACCTGTTAATCAGAATCATTCATTTATATATACATGTTTTGTCCGTGTCTTTAATGAGGTCGAGAGCTCAGATCATTTATGGTCACGTTCCAACTGCTCGAACTTGACTCGAACTTCTTCTACTGGCAATACCTCAAGCTTTCTATCTTCACGCGACCTCAGAGCAACTTTATTGGCATCCATCTCCTTATCTCCAATCATAATAACGTAACTGTATCCGTCAGATATAGCTCGCCGAACCCGGGTGCCCACAGTCTCATCCTGAGCCGAGAGCTCCACATGGAAGAAGGAGTCAGCAGTACTATCTGCACCGACTCCAGAGAGTTCTGCAACCACCTTTTGGGCGTATTCATGGTGTCTACTGGCCACAGGGATAACAACTGCCTGCCGTGGGTTGAGCCAGAAGGGCCATTTCCCCTTGTAATGATCGATGAGAAGGGCCATGAATCGTTCCAGCGAGCCAAAAACAGCCCGGTGGATCAGCACAGGGGTGACTCCCTTGGACTCAGCGTCCATGTACTTGAGCTCAAAGCTCTTAGGCAGCTGGAAGTCGAGCTGGATTGTTGCAGTCTGATGTTCCTTGCCATTGTTATCGGTAACCATAATATCAATCTTTGGGCCATAGAAAGCACCATCTTTCTCGTTGATCGACCATTGCTTTCCTGATTTCTGCAATGCTTCTTTCAGGCCAGCTTCGGCCTGGTTCCAGAGCTCTACGTCACCAGCAAATTTATCTGGCCGGGTCGAAAGAGCCAGGCGGAACTGTCCGAGGCCGAAGATTTCATAGGTGGTTTGGATCAGCTTAAGACAGGACTCAATTTCGCCTTGAATTTGCGAATGCTGGCAGAAAATATGGCCATCGTCCTGGTGGAACTTTCTGACTCGAGTGAGCCCAGTAAGGGCACCAGACGCTTCGTTTCGATGCAAAGGAGAGAAATCGGCGTACCGAACTGGCAATTCCCTAAACGAATGGTCGTGTCTACCGAACATTACACAGTGACCGGGGCAATTCATTGGTTTTAAGCTGAAATCAGCTTCTTCTTCATGACCACTGCTGACTTCAAACATGTCCTCTTTATAGTGAGTCCAGTGTCCGCTGGTCTTCCAGAGCTCATTCTTATATATTATCGGGGTGATCACTTGTTGGAAACCAAACCGCCGCTGCTGCGTCTTCATAAAGTCTACGAGTTTTTCAAACAGTCTCGCACCATGAGGCAGGAAGAATACGCTGCCCGGGGTGCTCTTATCAATCATGTAAAGCTTTTGCTGCTGTGCTATTTCGATGTACTCAGGGACGCCGCCCTGGTGATTCCATCGTACAAAGCCTGGGACGAATCGTCCCGTGGCTCTCTTCAGCAGTGGCCTGAACATGCCGCTCTATCGTCTTGCGCAGATCTATTGGCCATATTTTTCCATTTAACGATAGTTAATTTAGTCAAAATTAATCGTTATTGTAATCGATAATATTCGTGCATAAAAGCTGAGGGTTGGAGCCGGGGAAATATGGACTTGCATTTTATTATGGTTCGTTTATTGATTTATCGGTATATTGCATTTTATAATAGTAGAGAGATATAAACCGGCCGCTAGGCATTTATCTGTTAGTCAATCGCAAGAGCTTGATACCATTGGTATCAATTTTGGGTATGAGTAGATTTGACTTTACCAAAGGCTGATTTTGATCTAACAATCTGGAAGGCAATACGTCACAAGGTATCGGAAATGATACGGTGTTGGACACCCAAAGTGGACAAGAATCCGATAGGGAGGGGGGTTCTGCTTCTGCAGTGGATTCAAAGATCACACGATAGAAAGATGGCAGAGATAAACCTCACTCGCCATACTCTTGAGCCCCCTTGCACTGTAAGTCACATTATCATTTAATGACGTTTATTAACCTACTTCGATAACCGTATTCCATGGCTGAGGTGGAGGGGCTGTCTTAAAACTAGTCTTTCAATTCCAAATCCAGGATCGTTTTTTTTTTTTGACGGCCCTATCGTCTGATCTTTAGTATACCGTTTAAAAGCTAGCTACCTAGTACTAGCTTGATTGCGGCGATATATCACTGCTACTGTAGTACAATATAGAGTAAGTATAGGTAATTGAAAGGTGGAAAATATAACATACAAGGCTTAACATTTTGATGATCCGAACCCGGCATGCAGATCTGTGACAGATAGCGGCTGCAGTGTTCACATTGTACCCCACATTATTCTCGCGATGAGGTGGAAAGGTTTGGAAAAAGAGGAATAGCAGATCGGAAGGCGATTAGAACACAATCAACTGTGTGAAAGAATTCTTTAGCTGCTTGAGAATAATCTAACAAGGCACAAACCACCTTAAACAACCCCTAGGATCTTTCACCTCTGCTCTTGGCACGCCTAATTCTGTAATACGGAGAGAGACATGCTCTTGGCTCAGCCGAATTAGCTGAGACCTTAACTTGTGGCTTAAACAATGCAATCGATTATACGCTTGAAATGAGGTGGAAGAGATAATGAGAACGATGAAGGTGGTCCAGGTAGCCCTGAGATATATGACTATATAATTGTGCCATTGAATCCATGAATTTAACTTTCATTCTTACCATTTTTCAGTATGCAGCTTCCTCTTGAGATTCAGGAAATGATCTTCCAATGCTTGTCTGGCGACGACCCATATACATTCTGGAGATATTCTTTGGTATGTAAGCTTTGGCGAGATCAGTTGATGGCGCTCGATGACACACTGTTCAAGCCCAAGGTATGCTCAAATGAGAGTGATATATCCGCAATTGATGCCAAGACCATGCTGCTTAGGACCAGTAGTGCACCGAATCTTCTTGGGTTTTGGTTCAACCAGTGGATATTGCTGTATGTCACGCGGAATAACGCAAACTCAGGCAGAAGGCCATGCGTTGAAAGAAAGAATCCATTAGAACGATTCCCTAGGGACTACTTGAATATCATCTATTGCGGACACGGGCATAGCATGTTTGAAACGGACCCGCTCACTTCGCCCACAGCATTTACCTTTACTGCCAACTACCGCAAGGCAGGAGTCATTGACGTCAAGTCGAAAGAAGTGGAGTATATCAATCAGCATTGCGACTTTGGTCGCACCATATGGCGGCACTACGACATTGGAGGGCTTGATAGCGCCTTGGGCTGGTACGTCTATTCCACCGCCTGGGACGGAAGAATGGTCCTGGGTGCAGAGGATCGCAAATTCCGGTACTTTATTGTTGTGGATGCCGAGACGCAGCTCATCTGCTGGCACGCATTTGAACGATACAATTTTGATCAATGCACAGCGAGCTTTGTGCTGGGAGACAAGTACATTGTAATTGGCAACACGGGGAGCCTTCGAATAGCCAGCACGACTGAGAGCAACGAAATGGTGACCTATTCAACCCCGCTGCCGAACCTTGATAAGGTGTTCTTTACTTCTACGCTCGCCATTGGTCTCCGTGGGCGGTTCATCTTTGGTCTTGACATTAGCACTCTTGTAGAGAAGGAAACGGTCGCATGGTTTATCATCTATGAACATCCTAATTGTCCAAACTGGGCCCGCCCGCATCTGGATACTCAGAACAACCGATACTTGTGGCTTCCTTCCAAGAGCACTCTCTGGCACAAGGCTTCTCTACTAGTATTTGATCTACTCAAATGGACGATTACACTCTACAAATATGATGAGGAATGCCATTGGGTCATGGACGAGGCGGCCCAGGTCGTTGCTGTACCGTCAGTCCGCCTGGCGTCTCTCATCAAACCAGGCTCGCCCGAGAATCGCCCGTGCGTAGTAGGAAGGTACCCTGTCAATCTCACGTCACTGACCACCAAAACCGGGCCAAATTGGTGGAAGATATAATGCATAATGTACTAAATACAGTCAAACCTGGATTAAAGCAACTTGCATAAGCGCAAAACTCACTCAAGTGCAAATATTTCGTAGCAAAAATCATTCACTAGCCCGTATAAGCCTCTTCGGTAAGCGCAAATTCAAGCCCCACCGAATTAGTTGCTTTTATCCAGGTTTGACTGTAGAATGTTATTCCATATTTGAGCTAATGTGACGATCCCCGCCGCACTAGATGCGGCTCTTCCACATGATCTCATTTTTCATGTACCCCATCACGTCATCGTATTTGGCACAACGGGAGGGAAAATAAGGGGGTCTAAGGGACGGTAGCCTCCCCCCAGCGACCGGAGCTCGAGAGGGTAGTCCTTTGAAAATACACACTGCTGCCATCGTCTTCACCACCTCCAACTGCTCGAGCCATCAAACACGCTCCGGTGGCTGGAGGACAGCCGGGTAAGCGCATGCAGGAGTGCTGGCGCGCGCGCACGCACGCGGTATCACCACCGATTGACCCACCCCTGGCCCCACGAGACTCAACCTTGCGACACACAGGGTCTGAGAGGAATGAGTTTGGACGCGAAGATAGTGCTGCTAGGGGCCCAGGGTAAGTGCTGGTGGCATGCGGAGGTTGCGATTGGCTGACAGACGGGCAGGAGTTGGGAAGACGTCGTTTGTAGTGCGGTACGTGCGGAACACGTTCCAGCAGGGCAACGCGTCGACGATTGGCGCGAGCTTCCTGGCGAAAAAGGTCGAGGTGGACGACGTGACGGTGCGACTGCAGATATGGGACACGGCGGGCCAGGAGCGGTTCAGATCAATGGCGCCCATGTACTACCGGTCTGCGACGTGCGGCATATTGTGCTACGACATCACTTCGGAGGCCTCGTTCCGGGCGATGCACTCGTGGCTGCTGGAGCTTAAGCAGAACTTGGACGACGACATTATCATCCACATTGTGGGCACGAAGCTGGACCTGGTCAATGCAGACCCGTCGCGGCGGCAGGTGCCGTTTGAGACTTGCGTAGCGTTTGCGGCGAAGCACCTTGCGGGCGACGGCGAGGCGTGCCACGAGATCAGTGCCAAGGACGACCAGGGGGTCGAGGAGGTATTTGAGGTGATTACACGCAAGATTATAGAGCGGCGGGCGCGGCTGGAGGACCGCTATCTGCAGCAGCAGAACCAGCGGCATACGATATACGTGCATAACGACGAACCGGAGCCCAAGTCGGGGTGCTGCTAACTTTATATTAACGATTGTGTGATGACCGGCGACGTTTTGACATGTCGCTAACGAACTAACGACTAATTACTAACTGCATTTTTTGTTGTGGCCTGAATATAGAAAGAACGCTCTATACATATTTTGTTTTCATTATTCTTTGGTCGTCATATGCCGTTTGATCACTCATTAACCCCTCTGGCCGCCATTCAATCACAACAATTATAAAAGGGTTAGTGGAATTGTGTTCAGCGGCTTTTTTGTCTTATTTTTGTGTTTGTTGACAAAACCTTAAATATGGGTCACAGCCGCGTGCGGCTGCAGGGTGGATCGTGCGGCTTGGTGGGGCTCATGCGGCTTGTCTCAGCCGTGCCACCATCGCGCGCCCCACCGCAAAAAAAAAAGGGCCCGTCAAATCAAAGGAACTCCAACCATCCGGATCCGATAATATTAGTGATAAGCACACACAATGGGTTGGTTTTGGGCGGACAGCGAGAGCACACCAGCAACCGGCGCCCCTCAGGGGGACGCCCCGGCCTCCAAATGCCCCGTCAAGCATGACTCGTACTTTAACAAGGCCCCCGCCCCAAAGCCCGAGTCCAAGTGCCCCGTCAAGCATGACAAGCACGACTCGCAAGGGTGGTTCGGGTGGAGCAGTAAGCTCAACCCGCTCAACATGATGCCGGAGCTGTCGTCGCAGAAAGCGCCGGGCCAGAAGATGGACCTCCCCACCGAGCGTACCATGTCCTCCATCCCCAAAGGCACGACGGACTCGGACGGCGTGTGGGAGTACCCGTCGCCGCAACAAATGTTCAACGCCATGCTGCGAAAAGGCGGCGGCGAGATCCCCGAGGACGCTGTGGAGAGCATGGTCGACGTGCACAACTTTTTGAACGAGGGCGCGTGGAAGGAGATCCTCGAGTGGGAGCGGCCGTACACGGACAAGTCCCACAAGGAGCCGCGGCTGCTCAAATTCCAGGGACGGCCTGAAGACTTGTCGCCGCGGGCACGCATGATCCAGTGGCTCGGCAAGGTGTTCCCGGCCACCTACGGCGCGCCGCCGCCGTTTGACCGCCACGACTGGACGGTGCTCAGAGGCGTCCCGGACAGCGACGAGTGGCAGCAGGTGCGGTACGTCATCGACTATTATGCGGGCCCTGACGACGGCGACGACACGCCGTCTTTCATTCTCGACGTGCGCCCGGCATTGGACTCGGTTTCGAGCGCCGTCGACCGTCTCCACAAAGCATACGGCTCTACCTGGGACAAGGCCATGGGTAGATCCGGCCCTTCTAACAATTAGTCTCTTTTAACTTATTCTCCTTTGTACCTGGGTCTGCGTGTGCGTAACTAACGGCTCGCAGCGCAATGTGGTTTCGAGGGCCAGCCCTCGGAGCTCCCGTAGCTGTCCCTTCTTTGCTTTAAATCATGTTGATGTGATCTGGGGGAGTGCGGATGGCCCTACGGAGGTAGCAAATCATGTTGATAAGGAGATCTGGAGGAGTGCGGATGGTTAGCAGCGTAGTTTTTGTTACGAAAATTGATATGGCCCTACGGAGGTAATAAATATTAAGTGTGTATTTTTGTGCGCGTCTGTATCGTAAAAAAAATGCTAGAATTACACCTCGCAATTGTCAATGAGCTTGTTTGGAGGGAATGCATAGCCTGCCTCGGACCACAGCGTCAGGTTGGGGTTGGAGTAGGCATTGATGTGGTCCTGAATGTAGTCGTATGTCGGGTAGTCAGAGGGGTCGCAGGTCACCGAGATCTGGTCGGGGGGCTGGTAGACCCGCACGTAGTCAATGTACATTTTGGACGGCCACAGCAGTGCAGGCCAGTCAATGTAGGTCCACGAGTTGGAGATACCCAGGTTGAGCACAATGGACATGGGCTCCTTGGAGATGGGCCGTTGGCCAATGTTGCCGTTGGGGCCAAGCGCCGGCGCGTAGAGCGTCATGGTCCAGTCGTCGCCGACGAACCACCGAATGTACCCTTCCGTATCGTCGTTGAGGTATTCAAATCCATAAGACTGGTACTGCTTGTCGCCACCAACCTCGTACCAATTGGGGTTGAGGGATGTGGTCGCCGAAATGGCCTGCTGCACAGGGCCGCCTGTATACGAGTTCATCATGGTGACCGACTTGTTGCGAATCTCAATAAAGTCATAGTCAGGCATGTACCAAATGTCCATGGGCGCCACCTGCAGCGACTGCGACACAATGCCAATCTTGTTATTGTCGTCGGGACCGCCCACCGTGCCTTCGAGCGCGTCAATCTCCGGGGCGCCTCGGCCCACGCCCGGGTTGGGGTGATCGTGGCCCTTGCACGTACAAGAGTTGAGCCGCTGGCCCGACAGGTACGAAATGCCGTCTGGCGACGACTGGTTGGGCGTGATGCCGGCGTCGCACGACGTGTACGAGTACGGCCAGGTGCCGTCAGAGGTCGCCTTGTACCCCGGCCGCGCCAGATTGCCCAACGTCCAGATACCAGGCCACAGGCCAGGCGTCTTTCCGCTGCCCGGCAGCTTGGCCGACACCTCCATATATCCCTGCGTGAAGCATAGCTGGTTCCACGACTGCAGCATGGCCGATCGGTAGAACAGGTCGTGGTTCTTGAACGCATCGAGCGTGAGAACGAGCGTGCCCTTTTCTGTGGTCGCCGCGTCGGGCGTGTACCACTCCAAGTCCTCCGTCGACGCATAGTGGAAGTCGGGGCCCGTCCAAAACTGGTCGTCGCCCGGGTAGAAGGTTCGCCCTTCCTTGTTGAACTCGTCCGAGAAAACAAGCTGCCACTCGGAGCCGTCGAGCGCCTTGTGCGTCTTGGCGCTGTCTGGCGTGTCCGGGTCCACGAGCTCGGTACGGATCGCCGAGAGAGTCGAGTACTCGTACGTGGTGAGCTGCTCGACCGTGTGCGTGCTGGGCTTGCCGTGGTCCGACAGCCCAGAGTACGTGAGCACCGGCAGCACAATAAACACGCACAGCCCGCCAATTACAAGACACAAAAACGCCATGAGGCCGGCCCACCCCCGTCGGTCGAGGCCCTGGCACCGCCGGTCCGCCTTGGCGTCGAGAATCGGGTCCGGGTTGTGTAGATAGTCGTCCGCCTCCTTCTCCTCGAGATGCAGCGGGAACGAGCTCGCCGGGTACCCGCCAAACGGGCTAAAGTCGGCGTTGACAACAAACGGGTTCGCGCCGTAGTCGCGCTCTGACGAAATCGACGACCCCGTCTCGTCTGAAAACGTCGACCCGCGGTTGCTGTGGCCCGGGCCCATCGCCGCGCCCGGATGCAGCAGCGGCGCACCCGTGCCAGACGATATCGACGGCGCCGCCGACGATATTCGATTCGGGTAGCGGTCAAACTCCGAGTTCATGGCGCTCAGGCTCGAGCTCGACTGCCGCGACCCCGGCGCCAAAAACTGGCCCCGCGGGCCAGGCACCGGCGGCATGGCGTCGCCGGCCGGCGTCGTATACTGGTACTGGTACTCGTCGTACGGGTGCGCCCCGTGCGGCGGTGGCATGGGCGGCTGGCCATGCTCAGACTGGAGCGAGTACGCGTCCGACTCATTGTCCGAGGCAAACGGATTGACCGGCTGCTGCTCGTGAGGAAGCGACTGGTACGGTTGGCTCGGGTCCGTCAGATTCCTCATCGTTTAGGCCCACTCTACAAAATATATATAATCAAAACGTCCGCCAGTGTTTATACAACCAGTCCGCCGTTGAATGCAATCCCCAAAATCAAATATGAGCAATAATTCCCTCCGCGCTAGTCTCCTGCGTGGTGCTGCTCTGCCCTGTGCTATTCCCCGTGGTGATAAGGTGGTATAAACGAACGAATGTACGGTGGAAAGAAGCGTTTGTTGGCGTGTGGTAGGTGGTTTTGTTGCGTCGTGGGAAATCCATTTTTTCTTGTCCCGCCTCGCCGTGCGTAAACCTCAGTCCGCACCGCCGCCCACACCGCTGCTATAAATACCATCCGGATAAACACCGCATAATTAATGGCGCCCCCCTTCCGGCGCTCTGGAAGCAGCACCGCCGCACTGGACCCATACAGTTGCGCCCCGGGTCCAGAGCGCCTTTTGGCATTTACTCTCTGCTCTTGGCTCGTCCGCCCTGAGCTATTCGGCCTGCCATATTGCGCTTTTTCTCTTCCAGCGTGGCTGTACACACGTTTTTCTCGGCGTACCCCTGCATACTGCGCGCTCGCGCCCGTTCGTACTGCTGCAAGGAACACATTACGCATCGGATGCCGCTGGGTATTTCTGATCACCGCAATGACGTATTTGACTTATGTAATATCACCTTGGTGCTTAGTCCGACGACAGATGAATACGCTCGGCTAGGGATTTTGTATTTTTGGGGGGCTAGCCCCCCAAACCCCCCGGAGCTGGGGGCCACAGCCCCCAGACCCCCGTCTCACGGTAGTTTGTTTCTTAACTTTGTGGATTGACTATGGGCTCTTTTTTTCAATATTCCTTTGTTTGTTGCATCTTTATTTTGTTGCCATTACGCAATTGGATTGGTGTTGTGATTGACAGTGCTTGAACAGCAATTCATCCATTGTCACACGCACAAACAAAATGCGTGTCTTGGTATACCTCTTTTCCATCATGACCTTGTGATTATATATCATTCTCAATTGTTTTACTCAGCAATTTACATCCTTTATTCACGTTAAGCCGTCTTTTTGATGGCTTCATCCCATCCTGTCGAATGGTTGGATATAATGTTTCAACGTTGCGTTTTCTATTGTCGTCTCCGATGCAGTTGAATTAATATCCCGCCGATCCCGGTTTCACTCATTCTATCTTTCCATTGATAATGGCTTCGTCTTGTGAGCAGTAGCCAAGAGTTGCCTCTGTTGAAAGAAGCATGCATGTGTACTAAATTCCTTAATTGGGTTACGTCATTTAACTACTTTTTAATTAAACGCAGGGGGAGATTTTCATGTCTAGTAATAAAGAGCCTCCATGATACTAAGGAGTATTCATTCAAACTAAATCTACACTAGCGTAAGTGCAACGTATGCACAAGTCATAATTCATAATTCAATTAAGGGGGGTCTGGGGGGAACCCCCCAGCTACGGGGGGTTTGGGGGGCTGGCCCCCCAAGAACCCAATGATGGAAGAAGGGAGGAGAATGGGTGTGGAATTTATTAGCAACGGTTAATCATGACAGCAATGCGCTGGATTATGAGGTCGCCAAAACTGGTGAGCTCGTCGACGCGGCCGCGGTAGACCGCGGCCTCTGCCAGGTTATGGTGCGCAGTAGCATAGTAAAGCAGCGCAAGGAGCCTCACCAGCTCCAAGGCGTGGGATTCCACGGGGACCGATGCAAACTTTGCCAGCTGGTCCGCACTAAGGGCGCCGTCGCAGGATATATGAATGGCAACCTGCCAGATGCGGTCGCTGCTCGACGCCTCAGCAATCGACAACTCGTCAATGACTTGGCCAATGGCAATGTCGGATCGCTCGTCGGCGTCGGCGCCTGAGGAAGCGCTCTCGGGGCTCGAGCTGTGAAGGCGTGAAATCAACCGGTCGAGCGCAACAACCTTGGTGTATATCTCAGAGTCCCCCTCGGACACGGCCAAAAACTCCACTGGATGTGCAGTGTTGGACATGAGTTGGACAATGAGCCGCATGAGCTTGTAGTCGTTGGTAATGCGCAGCTCTTCGAGCTTGGACATCTTCGACTCGTCAATGGTAAGCCCCGAGAGGTTGAACATGGGGCATAGGTGGCCGAGCAGCTGGCGCAGGGCCTCAATCACCGCCAGGTCCTGGGCGCTCGTCGACTCGTCCATTGACGCGCCCAGCGCATAATGGTGCGGCGTCGAGCTAATGTCTCCAAACCGCGTCGTCGCAAATACAGCATCTAGAGAGGGCGCAATGTGCTCAGTGTAGTACTGGCACACTTGGCCCCACGTTGTCCACTTGGGCTTCGACTCAATGACGGCGGCAGCATCGAGCAGACTAGTAATGCGCATGCGGTCAGACTCCTGAGCCGAGCCAATACTTTCCGCTGCCTTCGTCTCCGTTTTGGGGGCTCCTCCACTCTCCTTGCTCGGAGACAACGGGCGGGTGGTGAGCAGCGAGGTAATGGTCTTCTTGTTGATAGAACGGCGATTGCGGCGCCGGTCGACGTGCATGCGAAAGATGGGGTCGTACCCCAGACACACGCGCTTCGACTTGTCGCAATTAATGCAGGTCGGATGCTGTTCGTCGCATTTTATTCGTCTCTTGCGGCATGTCAAGCACCCCGTCTTGGTGCGCCGTTTGATGTCCTTGCCGGCCTGGAGCACCGGCTGCTGCTGAACAGACCCCGAGGATATGCGATCAGAGAATATCCCCAGCCCTACTCTGGTCCGCGGAGACGAATAATAGTAATTGTCTATCGACAGTGAGCGGCTGTGCGATGGCCGATGGCGGGGGCTCGTGTTACCAGTGCCATTGGGGCTCAAGTATGAACTTGTCGAGGAAACGCTGCTTGAAGGGGATACCGGGGCCAATTGCAGGCCATCCCCCCAGTCTTTGATCGACGGCAGCTTTTTTGGGCTTGTCACAGGCGTTGCAGGGTACTCTCTTGGGGTTGTGGCATAGTGGTCGGAGGTTATCGAGTGTCTAGGGGAGGACGGGTATTGATAGAATGGTGCGTAGTACCGATAGTACGAATTCGACATATCTTTCGAATGACAGCAGCAAAATCAAACCAATTGGACACACACACTCAAATAGCTGATAAGATTGAGATTTCAAGGGCCTTTGGTGTGGAATGACAAACACTTTTATGGCCCTTGGGGGAGCCCATTTCTTTTTAATCGACTGATAACCTAATCCGAGACGAACTTAGAGGTCAAATAGACGAAACGGACCAGAAACAGAAGAGTTCCGATAAATTAATTATTTATGAGTACGTGCGTGTCTAGTCTCTCGCCTGTCCTAGGATGCGACCGCTGCAATGAACCTAAAATTCCACAGGCGTGTTTCAAGCGATCAAAATGTTGGACATATCTTGCTGCTGTCGTCTACCGTGATCTGTTTGGCTATTTTCTGTTTTCCCTAGCATCTCCGCTAAGCTACTCTGCGACAAGCCAATTGCGCACACTAATGTTGCTGCGGAGGACTTGTCGTGCCGTATTATTATTTTTTTTACAGCTGTCGCTCAGAATAAGGTTACAACTATACTCAAATCGCATCCTTCAAATCATTTACCAGCGACTGAAACATCGGTGGATATACAAGCGAAATTATCACGCATCCCCCTTCAATGACCCGCGTGCCTTTATCCTTGGTACTCGCAATCTTGCCAAAAGATTCCCGCAAGCGCTAAATGAAAGAGTTATTGTGCAACTCAATGGTATCCAGCTCATCAAACGCCATTTTACAAAGTCTACCAAATTAAATTTAAATCCTCGAATTTCCCGAGAATTTAAAACGAGTCCACCGCAAGTTTCATGTAACCGACGAGTCAATTGTAATTCTCACACCTGCAGCAGCGATTAGTTATAACGCAGATTAAACAGTATTTTACCATCCAGAAAAAAAAATACGCCTTAGACTTGACGCGCTAGCTGTAGTCGTACCTGACTTCGCCTCGCCAGCCGCCGCTGCCAAACGGGTCCGTAGCATAACTTGCTCAGCTCGCTACGACATTGCAAGTTAAGGATATTGACCAGCCTCATGGATTTCTCATATACCCCTCCTGGTACCTCTATCAACACTCTCTTATTAAGCTACCAAAAGAAAAAAGGTTTAAATTGGCGACCGATTATGTACAGCAGATTAGTTACACAAAAAGCGCCGGTACCCAATGATGGTTGCGCTTGCGGTCCTCCAATTGAACTTATTGTTATACATCCACCCATGCACTACTAATACCTACTTGTATACCTTACCGGCGCAGGCACCGGTAATTAATGTTACTAATGAGAAAGGAGTGCCTGTAACGTTTATTTGCGAGACAAAAAGTAGCTATACAGCCTTTGCTTTGAATCGAATATTGAAAAATAAACGCACTGAAACGGGGGAGACATCCTGGTCGCGCTGGTAACAGCCAGCAGAAATAATCAACTCGGATGCGCTGCATGATATTTTATAAGCTGTATGTATTACTAAGAAGGTTATAAAGTGAACTAGGCAAGCTGAGATTTCACAAAAATATTACATAAATTGATTAACGACACATAAACAGACAACAAACGCAAAGCATGTGCACAAAAGGAAGGGAAAAAAATAAGTGCGAGAGGGATGCAATTGAGTTTAGACCGACTGGGCTGGATCATCTTCCTTGGAAGGAATGTGCTCAGAACCCGCCTTCTCGTCGAGGTTGTGCTCCTCCTGCTCGATAACGTTGGTTGGGGTGACTCTGAAGGTGGATGGCAAGGCGACCAGCATAGAGCCGATAATAAGACCCCAGTCGATGGCGAACTGAGCCATCCAAGAAGTGTCAATGGCAGTAAGTCGGTTGGTCATGGCACCACCAACGGCCTGGAGACCCTTGTAGGTACCGACAATGACACCGGATTCATAAGCAGAGTTAGTGATGGCACCCATCATCCAGTAGCAGAAGGACTGGTAGAACGAGTCGTAGGCACCGTAGAAGAAGTAGAGGAACATTGGCTGGAGGAACTCGGCACCATCCTTGTAGTCAATGTTCTGGAGTCGTGGGCATGGGTTCTTAGGGTCGTTGAGGATGTAGCCATGAGCCTCGCACCACTCTCGTCGGCCGTCAAGCTCGACCTGGTACTTGTAACCGCCACCCCAAATGGCCATAGCAGTGACAAACAGGAACACCCAGCCGGCAATGGCTCGCTTTCGTCGGTCCATTGGCAGCATATCGAGAATAGCACCCTGGACGATACCACCAAACATCTGGGCGATCCAGTAGAGGGCACCAGAGAGGGATCGAGATCGAATGTTCATGGAGTAACCGTTGACAATGGACTGCTGGTATGGGTAGAACACGTTGGCGGTGAAGAAGAGTGGGAACAGGGTGAAGATCTTCCAGTTCATGCAGACCTTGACGAGTCGCACGACGGATCGCTTAATGTGCTGCATATCCCAGGTCTTGTCCTCGTTGAGGCCCTTCTCATCAACAGCAAGCTCGTTGAGCATGGCTCGGTTCTTGATGTGTCGCGGCGAGCAAATGAGGACGGCCAGGGCCCAGCCAACCAACATAATGACCATAAAGGCAATGTAGGTAGAGTCGGAGACGGTGGCAGACTCAGAGTGGTAGTTGATACCGAAGGAGATGAGCGAACCAATAGCACCACCAATGTTGAAAATGAACCAGAAGAGCGCGATGGATCGGCCCTTGTGGGACTCTGGAACGTACGAAGTCATGATCATGCCCTGGGCAACCCACAGGAAGGCAGAGCCAATACCGAGCAGAGCACCGGAGGCAATGACAAATGCGGCATTCGCACGCTTGTTGTAGTTGAGCAGAGAGCCAGAGTAGAGCGCGTAGGTCCAAGCACCGATGAGAATAGAGTTTCGTGGACCAACAAGAGCCAACAGTGGACCGGCAATGAAGATAGCAGTGACAGCAGTGCAGGAGAGCAATGCAACAGAGGCGTTGGCGTTGACAGTCGGGTCGATCTGGCCACCACCACCAGTGCCGGAGAGGGCGTTGTACATACCCGGGCAGCAGAAGCAAATGAGCGAGATTGCAATGACCTGGACCCATGGGTTAATTCGCAGTCGGTTAAGGGTGCCGAGGAAGCTACCATCGGTCTTAATGCCCGCGGTCGGATCAACCACATGGGCGTCCTGGAGCTGAGCCTGTCGCTCCTCACGGTCGTCACCAGTCAAATGCAGATTGACCATTTTTTCGTTAGAGCGGTAGAGAGAACGTCCGAACAGGAAAGCAGTAATATATAAATTCCCTCAAACCTAAAACGGCAAATTTATCGAAGTTTCGCCTTTAAAATCTTCGGGAGTGAAAAAAAAATAAAATGCCTCAGGAGTATTTATCTTCAAATGGGTTGGAGATAAAATAAGAAAGGATCGGAATGATTTATGGAAGGGGTCAAAAAATGATCCGAGTCCTGAGTAAAAAAAAAAAACAGTAATTCGATGCTTGTGTAGAAAAAAAAAGAGAGAAATCAAAACCTGGAGAAGGAGTCGCTTTTATAAATAAAAAAAACCAACGCTGTAGATCCGCACATCAATACCAGCTTAGGAGACCGATTTAGGGTAAGCTTGTGCCAGTCGATATGCACAGAGAGGGGCAGGTACGGCTTCGATGCAGTGTAGCATCCCCATACGACCTTAGCATATAGCACCCAACGGTAGTGATTCACTTTCCCACCGCCACTACAGGAAACCCATACCGTTACTTGGACATATACGACCTGGGGAACCCGTCGGTAGTGCACATGTGAACTTGTCAGATGTGACTGGGGCCCCAGATTTACAACCACTCCACATTTTTGGTTCTTGGATTGACAAAAAAAGCGGAGGTAACCGTCTTGCATGGAGATCAGTTCCAAGACCCAGCAATATCACCACGGGTGTTTGTCCGCACATCGTAGTCTATCGTTAATTTTTTTTTTTTTTTTATCAGCATCATGTATTACGAGTTACGTGCTGTTACTAGATATAGAGCCGTGTAGTGGGATTTGTAGTGCGTTAGTGATATCAATACAGCTGGTGCCAATTGATAAGCTTGCGTTATACCTCCACTTCCTTTTCCCCATTCAATGCCAACCTCCGTATGTAGTGATAAGTTCAACGAATCTGGGGTTCCATTCCGCTAGACCGTCTGGTGGGCTGCTCCGTGTTACAACTTCAATATACTGGTTGTTGCAGTCGCACGAAAGATTTTTTTTAAACTCTACAGCTACCCCGCCATGCGCATCGTGCATCAACCCCTCCTCCTCACTATTGTGGCCGCGCATTAAAGTTTACTCCAAACGTCTAATGTTACCCAAACCTGACCACAGAGATCAGCTTAGTTTCGAACCATTAAAAGACATCCCTGGAAGTGAATGTTCCGTTGCAGTGTATAAGGGCATCCCCACCTTGGCAAAGGACTCACTACCCCGCGATGGGAGTCTAACCTACATGCCAAAAGAAGAGGTGGGAAGAAAAATGCTCCCACTTCTATTCGCTGGCCGGAATATTCCTGCACCCCTGCTGTGGTCTGTGGGGTTCACCCCAGTGCTACGTTACAACGTTTTTCTCACCCCAGACGATCGGGAGTGCAACCGAGCCATATACGAGAACAGAAAGCTGCAACGGCTCTAAACGAATTTAATAATAGTCATAATAAACTATACGACAAGCATCCCCTTCCCCTTCCAAAGAGTGCTTTACCCTGGGGTCCCTGAACGTTGTTCCGAACAGAGGTACCCCTCATCTGACAGCCACCGCAATCACGATGGCGACTCGGTGATATCTCCGTACCGGCGACTTGACCGAGAAGTTTTCTCGGCGAGTTCGCCGGGGAGTGTGCGCGCGAGCTCCAGCCGCGTTTTGGCGTGTGATGGGGAGTGTCCCACCAGAAGGTTGGGAGTTGCCTGCGCACGCGGGGGGTATAACGTGCGGCTGTAGCGATCGATATCGCTGGTAGGGGCCGAGGGCATAGCGGTGCATAGCAGTATACTGTCCATTATTCTTTTTGATAGAGCATAGAGATGGAGCGGGAGTCGACTGTAGTTGTCATCGATGCTGGAGGGACCAAGACTAGACTGGTGGTGGCTACCCCTTCAACTCGAGACAACCCCCAGGTGTTTGTTGGCCCTGGATCAAACGTGTAAGTTACCGTATATAAACGAGAAGGCTACAGATGACTGGGAGCTCGAGGGCTGGCCCTCGAAAACAAGGGAAAAGGCGTTGCTAACATTAATAGCTCTACAATTGGAGTAGACGCGGCGCTTGCCAATGTCAGCGAGCTAATCACCAGAGCCGGGCCCGGAAACATTACAGCAGTGTGGGCTGGGTTTGCTGGCGTAGGCTCTGAGGGTTCCGATACATACAAAGCTACATTGAGCGCGCTGAAAGCACTGCCAGCGCTGAGCCAAGTGCCGCACCTCAAGCTGACTTCCGATGCCAACCTCCTCGCGGGCGAGCTCGAGTTTTCGGCGGCCGATAGGGCCATTGGCCTCATTGCTGGCACGGGGTCCATTGGCATGGTGTTCGACAACGAATTCACCGCGGTCGCACGGTCTGGCGGATTCGGGTCAATTCTCGGCGATGAAGGGAGCGGGTACTACATTGGTCTCTCGGCGCTCAAACGGCTGCTCCAGGCCAACGACACAATCCTCATCACGGGACGAGGACGACTCTCCGAGCTGCAGCGCGACATTCTGGACAAGTTCTCCCTCGAACCTGGGGAGAACCTTCACATTCGCATCATCAACACAGTGCTGCCGGACAGGTCCAGTGTCGCCTCCATCACGCCGTTGGTGTTTGCCGCGGCGCTTGGAACGGACCGCGACGCGCGCAAGATCATCGAAGACGCTGCGAGGCACTTGCGCTTTGTTATAGAGCAGCTTCTCGACATTTGCGACCCCAGCTCGACTCTGCTGATTCTCGGGGGGTCGCTGACCTCCATTCCCCAGTACAGAAACCTTTTGTTGCATGGCCTGCCCAAGTTCCATTCGACCCAAGTCGTGACGGACCCGGCCCTTACTGCTGCTAACGCCCTTCTCCATAGATATGTCAATTAATTGCTTTCGCCAACGTGATAAATCGGCAGGCCCAATAAATGATTGTCGATTGGGAATTGAATTGATGGTTAGTAATTCGATGTTCTTTTTAAGGCATTGGCCGCTCGCCAATTGAATCCAACAAGCTATAAGTAAGAGCGTCTATGAGATAGTCCGGCTGAGTGGACATCCCGTTGTTGTTAGTAGTGGAGGACATTGTCAAGTTCGTGGCCGGAACAGCCTCGTTGAATGGCGTGAACGACCACAGGTTCGGGTTGACAATGTCCGTGTTGTAAGCGTCGTGGAGCCATGCCATGGGCACCTCGTAACTATCCGGAAGTTGATCAGGCGAGCTCGATCCAGTAGAGGTGGTGGTCGCAGCCAGCTTTGTCTCAACCCGCGACAACCCAGAGCCCAGCCCCCGAATCGCCTGGTAGCACGGCAAAACTGGAAGCGCAATGGCCTCAGCCAGCACGGAATGAGCCTGGGAGACTCGTTGAAGGACTTGCGCCGTGTCTATAGGCAGGTTCATCGCCGGGGCCGTGGTCACGAGCTTGAGCAGCCACGCCCCAGCTGTGATGAATATTGTCGGGTAAAACACCGGCCCCACCGATATCAGGCGGTCCATGTCCTTGTCACGAATGAGCATATCGAGTATAGTCATCGCCGACTCCTCTGCCGTCGACATGAACTGCGCCCGGTCAGCATCAGTCATTTGCGACCCCGGGCGCGGCGGGGTGTACTCCTTGGCGCCGGGCTTGACTTCGCTGCCGGCGAGGCTATTTACAAACATTTTGGCAAAGTGGAACGTTAACAGCACGGGTTTCCACGACGAGGGCAGCAGGCTCACCGTGAGCTTGCTCATCCATTCGGTGAGCCACTTGTTGAGCTGGTAGTTCCAATGTTCGATGATATCCCGCTTGATCTGCGAGTATAGGTCCACCTGGAGCATGAGAATGATGGCGCACAGCTCGACGTTGGCGGTGATTTTAAGCTCGGCAACGTCTGTGTCGTGGCGGCCCTTACGGTGGCGCATCATGGCCGCCAAGAACTCAGCAAGAAACACGTCGCGGCGCTTCCCGTGCACGACCTGGCTTGGCTCAATGGCCCTTACATGGATAATACGCAGCCGCTGCTCGATGATGTAGGTCATGAGCCCAATGGCGCTGATGAGATCTCGCCTGGGGATATCTTGCTGGTGCGCCTCAATGGCAGCAGGAAACACAGTTCCAGCAATCTCGCTAGCCTTGAGCGACATTTTAAATCCCAATTCGCCGCCTAGCCATGCCCCGGCCACGCTGAGCCCCACTACAATGTCAACTGACTCCTCGAGGCTGTTTTCGCGGTGCTCGTTAAGGTCTTTGGGCAGCATGCCAGCAATGGCCTCAAAATGCTGCCGAAAGTACGTGTGGCTCCCTTGGTACTGCGGGTGATAGAGCGACCCTATGGTGAGTATCGACAGAAAGAGCAGCGGCGACCGCTCTCGCACGTCTCTGGCCACAAACTGCGGCATGTACTTGAACACGAGAATCGGCAAATACTTGGCGAGCTTGGTGTCAAAATATTCGACGAGCTCTGCCGCCGAATTCGGGTCCACCTCGACAAAGTCGTACTGCTGGTACTTGCGCCGCGTGCGGCGCACTGGTGAATCTTCAGCCGCACTTTCCTCGGGGGCACTTCGCTTGGACCCCGACACCGTCGCCGCCGGCGAGCTGCTACTGCCAGCGGCGGACGAAAGGCTAGTATTGATGGTCGTTGTGGTGTCTGCGCCATTGACGACATAGCTGCGACTCAGTGCCGTCTCTGGAGTGCTCAGCGGCTCAATGCGCGCCAATTGATCGGCGTTCTGGGCCTTCAGCGCGTCTAGTAACTGGTTGAACCCATTCTCGAGCCGCCGCAGACGGTCTTCGACTGTGGCGGTCCACTGCTTGTCGTTGGCGCGCACTTCGAACCGGCAGTCGAGGTTGCTCGCGCGACAACGGTCGCAGGTGGTGCTCCCCGGCACCGAGAACTTGCATTTCATCTTCTGCCGGCGACACGTAACACAAGCCTGAGGCCGCTTCGCCTTATGGCTCTGCGCTGCCGCCGCATACGGCATGGACACGACGGTGTGGGACGGTTGTGGTGCCGACATGTGGTATGGGGGTGGAATGGTCGGCTATCCTCTCGTCTTTTAACGATCTCCCATCGCACACACAAAAAAAAACAGTGTATTGGTAGAAAGCCGTGTTTTATTAGCTCGATGCTCATTATATAGGCTCAAATATATAGAGTTGATTAATGCGCCTCGGCTGGCCAGTGCGCTACTGCCATGTTTCGTCATTTTATTCAATCAGGTCATTAGAAACGAGAGACCAAAGTTTAATAGCTGCAGGGTGGACTGAGGGTTTGATTGCATACGATTGGATAGACCAACGAAGCCGTTAGATTTGAAACGCTGTTAATGCTGTCCACCATTCTACTGGCAATGGAATGTTCCCTGTTTTGCATTTTCGTTAGGATACAATATAAGCTAGTCAGATTGAAATTTGGGCCATTGTAACACGTTCATAGTTGAGAGTAGCAATTGGCAAATTGGTGTGACGAGCAGATCGTTATTCGTTCTATTTTTTATATAGCAGAGTGGCGTCATTAGAAGATGGCGACAGCATTTGGCGGGGAAGACACGCCGCCGACGCTGTTGAATGGCACACTGGAAAGGAAGAAACTGTACCGGTTGAGCCTCTTGCAGGTGGCCGCCAGCTCATCAAGGTCAAACATCTCGCCAATTGGCACACCCCACCCGGCCAGCAAGTAGTAATGCAGCGCCCTGGACCCGTCAACGGCAGGAGTCACCTCAAATCCTACCGAGTCTCCGGCAACAGCCACAAAATGATTGTCCCACAGGAACCGCAGCATCTCCTCCGACTGCTCGACCCCGGAGTGCTCGACCTTCTTGTTCGGATATCGCTTCTTCCACTCCTCGTCCTTGGCGTTCCACTCACTGATCAATCCAATCCGCACAAACAAAATGTCACCAGGCTGCAGCTCAATGTTATACTCCTTGATTATCTCCTGGAGTTCCTCCAATTTGATTACCTGGCCCGTGAACGCCGAGAACTCAATGCCCTTCTTCGCCGCCCAGTCGGCGTAGTCTAGCAGCACGCCCCGCCCCACAATGCCCTTTTTGGACCAGTGGTGGATGCCGATTCGGTCGTTCTTGCGGTCTAGAATCTCGGACGGCTGTGTGCCGCCATAGAACTCAATGACATTGTCCGGGTCCTCCTTCTCGCAGATCTTGTTAATGTCGTCCGGGCTCAGATCAGTCCTGTCCTTGGGCATGCCGTGGTGTCGGAATCCGTCCCATTGAGACGACTGCTGTGGGTTAAAGTGATATACGTCGTCAAACGCAATGCGGCATGTGGGGTGCACGGACCGCACTTCGTGTCCAAACGGCTCTCGCCAGAAGGTTGGAATCTCCATCTTGTCCATCTCCCACCCGAGGCCAACTCTCTCGCCGGTCTTGATCTCCTGGGCCGCAACCTTGGCAACGTGCGCATCGGTCAGGAGGTTGAGCTTGCCCAGGCCCTCTTCATAGGATCCAGGGGCGCCCCACTCCCAAAATCGTCTCTTGTCCTTGAGTTCGTCGTACTTTGGTAGATCAGCAAACGTCTTCATTGTTGTAAATCTTGTCAAATCTGGTGATCTGGAATCCTGGAAAATTCGGGGGATATCAGCTATTTATCCCCCTCCG
Source organism: Blastobotrys mokoenaii (assembly GCA_003705765.3). Lineage (NCBI taxonomy): Eukaryota > Fungi > Ascomycota > Dipodascomycetes > Dipodascales > Trichomonascaceae > Blastobotrys > Blastobotrys mokoenaii. The sequence goes on from PPJM03000046.1 coordinate 55,053, forward strand.
GACTGAAGCGTTCCTGTCGGTAGGACGATGCACCGAAGGTGGGGCAAATGGTGGGGGGTATTTCATCCGATCCCGCACCTCCAGTTTAAAACGGATAATCCACATACTTTTTCATAGCGTACATATCTTATTTAATATCTAAAGCACTAATGTCGGTGCACTTGCGGCATATCAAATAGCTTAATTTGCGACTGTAGAGTACATTTGACGTTTAGAAAATGGCAACTGCATTGGGCGGAGAGGCTACACCGCCAACACTGTTGAATGGAACACTTGACACGAAGAAGCTATACCGATTGAGCTTCTTGCAGGTCGCTGCGAGCTCGTCCAGGTCAAAAAGCTCACCAATGGGCACTCCCCAGCCAGCCAGCAAGTAGTGATGTAACAAGTGGTGGTGGTCGACTGCTGGGGTGACCTCGAATGCAACGGCATCACCAGCCACAGCTACAAAATGGTTGTCCCACAAGAATCTCAGCATATCCTCTGACTGCGCAACGCCTGAGTGTCGCCATTGCCTAGTAGCAAACTCCTCTTTGAATGCATCGTCTTGCCTGTTCCACTCCTCAATCATACCAATGCGCAAAAACAAAATGTCGCCTGGCTGGATCTCAATATTGTACTCCTGGATAATCTGCTGGATCTCCTCCAACTTGATTGCCTGGCCCGAAAGGGCAGAGAACTCAATACCCTTCTTGGCTGCCCAATCCACATAATCAATAAGCACGCCCCGGCCCACAATGCCCTTTTTGGACCAGTGGTGGATACCGAGACGGTCACTCTTTCGGTCAAGGATCTCCGAAGGCTTGGTTCCTCCGAGATACTCAATCTCTTCGTCCGGATCCCCCTTCGAGGAGATCAGGTCCATGACGCTCATGTTTTCGTCCTTGGGCATGCCGTGGTGACGGAAGCCGTCCCATTGAGAGGATTGCTGTGGGTTAAAGTGGTAAACGTCGTCAAACGCAATGCGGCACGTAGGATGAACTGTTCTCACCACATGGTTGAACTTTTCTCGCCAATAGCTCGGATTTTCGAGCTTGTCCATCTCCCATCCGAGGCCAACTCTGATTCCGGTCTTGATTTCCTGGGCTGCGACCTTGGCTACATGATCGTCAGTCAGAAGATTGAGCTTACCGAGGGCTTCCTCGTAAGAGCCGGGCGGACCCCACTCCCAGAACCTTCGCTTGTCCTTGAGCTGGTCGTACTTTGGCAGATCGGCAAAAGTTTTCATTATTATTATAATACTCTAAATGACAGCTACTCAACCCAATGTGGCCAGCTAGGCTATATATATACCTGCTTCCATTGCGGAGATATCCTGGATGTTGAGTTCTGATTCACCGAGGTAGGGGCGTTTCTGTGTGGAGAACCCCATCTCCGAAATCACCTTTCAATCGGCTGGTTACGCGTCCTCCCCACAAGCTTATCCCACTGCCTTAATCCTATAGCAATTGATTAGAATATAGATTTGAGATTCAGCTATTTCACGAAACGGCTTTTATTCATTCCCCAGAGCGGATGATCTTCAATCTCAAAATGGTTCCCGGGATGGTCTCGGGACATAACCTCCGATCTAGGATAACCTATATACATTACATATCTTAAACGGATAATTAGATAGCTAATCATGGAGATACTTTAAAGTCACACTTGTGAGGGTTGCGCAAACACCACTTGGGCATAAGTGCCTGAGCATTGATGCCCCGGCCCACAAGTCGTTCTCGGAATCCTAGCAAACGCTGGGTGAGGTCATTGCCACGATAGTTGCCCTCGGCATCGCTGTTTCCTGACCACAGCAGCTCGGCAAGGGCAGCCGTTCGCGGCCACACCATGCCATCGACGGTCGCTCCATCAGCCTGCTCGGACCACAGGGCGGCAGAACCACCGATAACACGCTGCGCCTCTGCAGAAGTAAGTCCCGTAGTAAGGTCCAGCGAATAAATTCGCTGCCAGGACTTGTACGGACCACACCACGATCCGCCGTCCCCGTGGAAGTTGAAGCTTGGGGTCCCTGGGGATGGATCCATCTGCACATTGTGCCGGTTGTCATTGCCTATCCAGGATCCAAAACCACAGTCAAGATAGAGGAAATCCGCTGAAGACACAATTACTTCATAGCCCTTGGAGGTGAGTTCCTTAACCTTGCCGAGCCCACCAGTCCACACTTGTAGAACAACGTCCTCAGGGATTGATCGGGCTGGAATGTCCTCAGAGGTCACAGAGTCCTGCCACATGACTAGCTTTCTGTCTGGTCGGTTCTTGAAGATTGGTAGCGCCCTGTCTACCCAATACTGTGCCAGATCGCTCCAGGTACGAGTCTCATCCTCTTCGAACCATTCGCTCGTCCGCTGAGACGTCTTGTAGCAGCCAGTGTTGAGCTCGTCGAACCCAACGTGGAAAAACGTATCCTTGAACAAGCCACTAATGTCATTGTAAATTTTAGCTAGCGTCGGATATACCTCTGGGTTCAGGATATCGAGATGTCCAGGAGTAGGCTCAACAGCAGTGTCTTCCCAGTGAGTATCCATACATGCAAGGAGCTCAGGGTCAATTTCCTTCCATCCCGCAGCAGAGTGACCTGGCATATCCAGTTCCGGAACGACTCTCACGCCTCTATCCCAAGCATACTTAACGATCTCCTTAATATCATCGGGCGTGTAAACTTCGCTAGAAGAGTAGGCATCTTTTGTCATCTGAGGATAGGAATCGACTTGTACCGGCCACGACTGGCTATCAGTCAAATGCCAATGGAACACATTCATTTTACTCAGTGCCAACGAGTCAATCTGGCGTTTGAGTGATTCCACCGAGTAAAAGTTCCGCGAGGTATCAATGTGGAGTCCTCGGTATGGATACTTTGGGCTGTCCTTGATGGTTACGGCCCCCTCAATTATCCTTCCATGGCCTTCAGTGGTGAGAACCAGCTGCTCCAATGTAGTCAATGCATGCAGGGCACCCCAGACAGTCTTTGCAGTAACCTTGATCCGGTCGGAGGACACATCCAGCCGGTACGATTCGTCTACCCCATGCTGGAGTGGGGCTTCCAAGTCACTCACTGAAACATGTACTGTCTCAATTATAGGCGATTGGTCGAAATTCTCTGGAATTATCGACTCGTTAAACGGCACAGTTTGACCTGCAACCAGCACTGGTGGAGGTACCCATTGATCCTGGCCAATGTGATCCAGCGTCCGTTCAAAGGCCCTTTCAATAATCTCATTTGTTGGCCCGCTAAGCTGAAGTGAATCGGACAGCCTAACCGGGGTCGTCGACCGCCAATTGGTACTGGAAGGTGCAGGGAGTGGATTTGCAAACGACGGAGGGGACTGGCTCCCCAATAAGGAAGCAAGAGATCCCCAGACAAATGGTATTTGCCCCAACTTCATAATTACTGGTTTATGCTCTAGTTTTATTTGAATCTACTTATGCTTTTTATATCCTTCAGAGAAGGTTACAGTCTGGCGGGGGAGGGCCCTGCTCCTGCATATCGCAATGCTACATACTTTTAGGCTGCCAGGTATCAGCAGTATTATGATTACCATGGCAACGGTAAGTCAGATACTTTAGCCGCACATCCATCTAATGTTACCCCCATTCCCCCAGACTAAATGCTCGGTTATAAGACACTGTTAAACTAGTGTAAATCGATATTCATATGTATATCCCACCACCATCTAACGCGGTACTATGACATCGAACTATCAGGGTCTGCTGGCAAAATATATATTAAAAAATCGTTGCACAACTTTATCATTAGCCATTATTTAGTCGTAACCTGTCTATATTTAAACACCGTTCCAGTAGAAGGTCTTCTCAGTCTCAAATTCGGCAGACGAGTGGACACTGGCACTGCTGGATGCAGCGTGCACTGTGTACACGTCCTTCTCAGAGATCCACTTGTCCCGGCTAGCGTCCCAGTAAGAAGTAGCATACTTCAATGGAATAGTAGCACTGGCAACCTTCGTCTCGCCAGCCGCAACCTCAACCTTGGCAAACGCCTTGAGCTCCTTGATTGGCCGTGGTACGCTTGGGCTCTTCTGCGAAACGTAGAATTGAACCGCCTCCTTACCAGAAACGCTGCCCTTGTTCGTGACTTCAACAGAGAAGGTAACGTTATCACCATCCTGCTTGGCAGACACCTGGCCATATGCAAAGTTGGTGTACGACAGACCAAATCCGAATGGGAAGAGTGGCTCCCGCTTGGTGGCCTCGTAGTATCGGTAGCCAACGTGCACATTCTCGCCATAGACAGTCTCACCATTCTCAGAGGAATAGGTAAGGTAGGCTGGGTTGTCCTCAACTCGCTTTGGATAAGTCAGAGGAAGCTTACCACTTGGGTTGACATCACCGAACACAACGTCAGCAATGGCATTACCAGTCTCGTTACCACCGTACCAAGCCTGGACAAGCGCTGGGACCTTCTCAATCCATGGGAGAGTGACAGGGGTACCGCTCTGGAGGACAACCACAGTGTTAGGGTTAGCCTTGGTGACAACATCGACGAGCTCGTCGACGTGATCTGGAAGGTCCATGTGAGTTCGGTCGAAGCCCTCACTCTCGTATTCCTTGGTGAGACCAATGGAAAGGATAACCTGGTCAACCTCCTTGGCCACTCGGGCGGCTTCAGCAAGAGTCTCTTCAATGCTCTCGACCTTTCGGAAACCGAATCGGCACCCACCACCAAGAATGATGGTGGAGCCCTGCGGCAGGGTAGAAGTGTTGGTGCCGCCAAATGCAATGCTGACCTTGTACTTCTGGTCCTTCTTCAGCACAATGGAACCAGTCTCCTCAATGGTGCCAGCACCCATGAAAGCGGTACCCCTCTTCTGGTTCTTGGTGTTGTCGGCAACAAGAGTGCCGTCGACGAAGAGCTGGGCAGAGCCGACGACGGCTACACCAAACTCATATTCGCCATCGGACTCTGGGACAAAGTAGCCCTCCATGTCACAGTAGAAGGTGTCCTTGTCGCCAATCTCTGGCTTGTAGTCAGACATCTGAATGAAAGAGTTTACGAGATGGTTCTCGTCCACCAACTTTCGGTCCTTGGCAGACTGAGGGCCGTCATAAGTCTTCATGATAAAGCCCTTCTCGCCGTTCTCGGTGGTAAGATACTCACCGAGAAGTGGCAGGGACTTGGAAGTATCGAGACCAATGGCGTACTTGAGATCGTTGACCTTGGACTTGACGCCAGCGTAAGGGGTGACGGCGTAGTAGGCGTGCAAAGAGGCCGAACCACCGCCGCAGTAGGCCGCGATCTTAGCGTTAGGGCCAATGATGGCAGTAGTCTTGTCTTTAGGCAATGGCAGGATATTCTTCTCGTTCTTGAGCAGGACAATAGTGTCATCGGCGATCTTTCGAAGCGTCTGTCGCACGTCCTCAGTGTCATGCTCACCCTCGGGGGCCTCAGATGGAATGCCGGACTCGTTAAATGCACGCTTGATGGTCTTGAGCACCCATCGGGCGTTGTCGTCAATGTCGTTCTCTGAAATCGTTCGGCATAGGACGGCATTCTTAAGAAGGTTGCCTCGGTAGATGGTTGGGCCAGGCATCTCCAGGTTGAGCCCAGCCTTGACGCCCTCCTCAATGGAGTAGGTGCCGAACCAGTCGGACATGACCAACCCATCAAACTTCCACTCGTCTCGCAGAATATCCTTGATGATCTTCTTGGAGTGGCTGGCGTGGACACCGTTGACTCGGTTGTAGCTGGTCATGATGCACCCTGGCATGGCGTCTCGCATAGCCAATTGGAATGGCAGCAAGTATACCTCTCGTAATGCTCGCTCGGACACAATAGCATTGTAAGCCCGTCGGTCGTCCTCCTGGTCGTTGCAGATAAAGTGCTTCATCGTAGCCAGAACACCTTCGTTCTGCATACCCTTAATGACGGCGCTAGAAATGACACCAGAGAGGTACGGATCCTCAGAGAAGGACTCAAAGCCTCGGCCGCCCAGTGGGCTTCGCTGGATGTTAGCAGTGGGGCCGAGCACAACGTGAACGCCCTTGGCTTTGGCCTCGTTGGCAAGGACCTTGCCAGCCTCGACAAGCAGCTCTGGATCAAAGGTTGCGCCCATGGCAGTTCCGCACGGCAGGCAGGCCGACGGAGTACTCTTGAAGAACCGGGTGCCTCGCAGGCCGTTTGGCCCGTCCGACAGTCGCATGGTTGGAATGCCGAGCTCTGGGTTTGGCTGCGTGCTCCAGTTGTTCTGGCCAGCCAGAAGAGCTACCTTCTGCTCCAGAGTCATCCGGGACAACAGCTCCTCGACATCATATGTCACAGCCTGGTGCTTTGGCTGATGTGGCTCTTCGATCTGGGTCATTATGTGTGTATGTTAAAGTTTTGCGAATGAACAGGGGTGGAAGATGCTCGTTAGCCCTTTAAGAAAAGGGGCAAATGGCACAGTACTTATACTCGTATTTCGTATCGACGCTTCCAGCAGCCTACGTTGGTTTTTGCGGAGTTTCGTGCCCCACCCCCGCCAACTTTCCCCAGATTTCTCCTGTTGGGTTCTGAAACCCGGCCGATCATTGAAAAACTCCGCCCATTATGCCGGAAGAGCTGTCGTATACTAGTGGGCCCGCAGCCACGAAGCGGATTAATTCACGGGTGAAAATGCCCAGAACATGCACGAATCTGGGGGCCGCGCCCGTTTCACCGAAAGAATGGGATGCCACCGTTATGTGTCTTGGTGGAAGATCTACGCATCTTCATTAGGCGATACTCTCTACACTATACTGGGTACATGTCACGAATTATTGCCTGGATGCGAATTTGCCTTGGGCAAAGCGCCTGGTGCGCCTACAGGTTGTATAGCTCAATTGTCGCAACAGCTTCGTTACGTTATTTGTAGAGTTGATAGTTAGTTAGAAGTGGGGCAATGGCTAAAAAGCCGTCCGCGGCTTGTCAGCCGTATGAGCTCCTCGGGCCGAAATCTGCAAGGCAGCACACATTTCATATATAAGAAAAGATGCAGAGTGGGGTTTAACGCATTTTACCCGAGCCAATAAGATGTGTACGGGGAGATGGGCGCACATTAGTGAGGTCCTTTTCAACATCTTATGCGTCCAAGGGACCACATCAACTAATGTTAGTATTGCGTAACAAGGCTTTGTAGGCTAAGGGTAGACAGCTGATCAAGTGGTTTAACCGGGACTCTATGGAATAGTAAGAGAGCGGGTAAAACCTGACATTCACGGAGCCTTTATAGCGGCTAAGCCACGAGACCGTTGAAAATATAAGCGTTTCTATGCTTTGTATGCGGAGCCCACCCATTGTCTTCTTGATGAGTGGACACAGTACCGTATAATAATACACTTTGAATGAATGTTATTTACAAGAATCAATACAAAACAGATAGATATATATACAGTATTAGGCGGTGGAGACGTCAGCGACGGCCTGCTGGAGGATATGCGGAGGAACGGTGACACCCAACTTGCTCCATTTGAGTAAAAGCTTAGGCAGTCGTTCACCCAGCGGGAACTTGTACTTGTGGCTGCCCATGGTATCCACGACCCTCTGCACAAGCGCCGAGTCGTTTTGGCTGTCCGCGCCCTGGAGAATAAAGTAGTAGCTGTAGTAGTTTGGATCCGTTCGCGGGTCGTTGACGAGCTGGAAAAAGATGTCAGTAGCCTTGGCCAGGTCGCCGCGCTTGGAGAGCCAATTGATGAGCTGGTTGTAGATTGGCGTAGACTTGAACAGATTGAACTTGGGCATGAGGTTGAAGTAGGCAATGGCCCGCTCTGGGTCGCCCACGGTGAGCTCACCATCAATGATCGTCGCAAACGTTCGCGCGTTCGGGGCCAGACGCTTTCGGATAAGCATATCAAACACGGCTCGTGCCGACTCAACGTCCCGAGAAGCCTTAATGAGCCCAGAAATGATCGAGGTCATGGCCACCGTGTTGGCCTTGATGCCATTGGATGACATCTCCTGGAGAAGTGCCTCAATGGATGCATCGGGGCTCGACCCCACTCGCCGGCTGTGCTTGAAAGTAGCGTCGATAATGCTCGTGTAGGTGATCACGTCTGGAGAGATCTTGTTCGCCTGCATCTCCTCGAGCACGGCCTGGATCTTGTCAAACTGCTGGGTCTCAATGTAGGTGCGGATGAACGCATTGTACACTACTGCAGTGAAGGCGTACCCCTGGCGGCGGCCCTCTTCGAGCATCGCTTCTGCAGTCTCTACCTCGCCCATCTTGAGGTGGCCATTGATGGCAATGTTGAACATCTTGAGCGTAGGTGCCACGCCGCTGACCTTGCCGGCCTTGACGTTGTCATAGATATCGAGCGCCACCTCCGCCCGGCGGGTTCGGAAGTAGAACTCCATAAGCGTGGCAAACGTCTCGCCGTCAGGCTTGACCTTGGCCGCCTCCATCTCGTCCTTGATGTGCTCCACAACCAGGTCGGGCGACTCCCGCATCAGCGCACCAGCCTTGAGCAGGCTGTTCCAGGTCAAGGTCGTCGGCGCCACCCCGGCCTTCTGCATGTCATTCCACACCTCAAATGCCTTCTGGACCCGCGACGCCTCGGCAAAGCACGCAATGAACCTCGCATAAGTCACCGGCGACAGCTTTTCTCCCGTAACGCTCGATTTCTCCACCGCCTCAGCGTACGCATCCTCAAGGTCCTTGGCAGAGTCGGTCCCCAGGCTCTTGAGGAACCCACTGCCGTTAATGTCTAGACTGTCCATGCGTATCTGCTTTGTGTACTCCAAAATCTTGTCCAGGGCCTCCTTAGGCACGCTCTTGATCCCGCTCAGCGACATGATCTCGTGCGCTCGAGGATACTTCTGCAGCGGAACCAGCTTTTGCGCAATTGCCGCGTCCACGGGAAGCTTCTCCAGGTAGCAGTTGTACGTGTACGCTACAAGTGCTGCCCACGCCGCCTCGCGGTTGACCATGGCCGACGCCATTTTAGGGTCGCCCAACGTCTCGAGAAACTTGATCCACGACTCCAGACCCGTCTCGGGCTTGCCCGCAATCACATCCTCCATGATCACATAGGAACATACCCACCCGACGGCGACCCCGCCCTCCAGGTACTTGTTGAACAGATCCTTGGACGACACAAGGTCGGAGGACGCAGCCCGCTTGTTCGTCAAGTGCACTCGCCGGAAAAGGTCATTGTAGACGGACGAAGGAAACTCCTGCGATCTGCTCGGCTTGTAGGCGCTCAGGAACTGCTTAGCGGCCCCGGCAACGTCATCTTTCCGCAGTGCGGCCTGGATCTGCTTTGTAACGGCCTGGTTCGTCGCCCGGCCCGTGTTCCTTGCGGTAGAGTATGCGGCCCTGCTTAGTCTAGCCTGCCGGACTAGCATTTTTCAGTAATGTTCTATAGTGTCGCGGGTGTAGAGTGCTAACCGTCTGGTGGCCGCAGATGGTATATGTGTGGTGAAACCGCCAAAAAATTTCAAAATTTCATCTTCACGTAGCTCCGCCGCGCGACACTTTTGCACCAACCCGAGACGATGACCGAGTCTGATGAGCAGATGCTGGCCAGACACCGCAAGGAGGTCAAAGACCTCACTGCTACTACGACGGGTATGAAGAAACAGGCCACTAAAAAGACCCGCAAGGGCGTCATGAAGAAAATTGAAGAGATGGAGGCCGATCTCAAACGGCGCCATAAAGAGGAGCTCAGCTCACTAGACGGTCGCCCGGCCGAGGCTAGTGACGAGGTCGAGCCAGAAGAGGAAGACGACGCGGCACAGCTTCTTGCTCAGCTTGCACTTGACACTCAGAAGGCGGAAGAGCAGCCAGCGGCGGAACAAAAGGCGAAGGAGGCAGTAGTAGAAGAGGCACGACCAAAGAGAAATCGGCGGAAAGAGAAATTGGCCAAGCGGCAGCAAGAAATTGACAATATGAGGGAGCAGGCGGCGGCTGAGGCCGAGCTCCAGCCCGATCTGCGTAAGATTGAGCTCGAAAGCATCACCAAGCTGTGTGACATGCAAAACCTGGCACAGTACGATATCGTGCCAGACGGGCATTGTCTCTTTGCATCAATTGCGGATCAGCTTCAGCAGCGGCACGGCGTGACGAAAACAGTGCAGGAGCTGCGGTCTGAAGCTGCTGGTCACATCCGCGAGAACCCTAACGACTTTGCGCCGTTCCTGTTTGACGAGGAGACGCTTACGATGAAGGAGATCGAGCCTTACTGTAAGGAGTTGGAATCCACTGCGATCTGGGGAGGCGATATGGAGATTCTGGCGCTGTCAAATATATACAGCTGCCCGATCTCAGTGCTGTTTAGTGGGCGGTCGCCACATAAAGTCAATGTAGACGCACCCAACCCAGAGCTCAAGCTGGTTTATTATAAGCATAGTTATGGTCTCGGCGAGCATTACAATTCTCTCCGAGATAAATAGATTCCTAACCGTTGATTTTCCAAACAGACTGCAATTTCCTTATCCACTAGATAAATGGTCTATGGGATATTAGAGCTTGGTTAACAAAGTGGTTGTTGTTGTATTTACCTTGAATAACTGTGTCTCGTTAATGAGTTTAGAATATAAAAATTGGTACAGTGTTAATTATTTTTTATGGAAATGATGGTATAATGAACTGACAATGGAATAATTGTTCTCGACTAATTTGTCCCTCACTTGTAATAGTAATTATATAATGCCCATGAAAATTAAATCTTTAATTGCCGCTTTCGCCCAGATAGTCATTATTGCGAGCAATTGTTTTTCACTCGTCAATAACTCTACAATTATCAATAACAATTGCATTTTTTTACACATATATGTTTAATTTATGCCTCTTTCAAGACATTGTGATGGGATATGAAATTATATACCTTTAAATTTCCAATGCACTGGATAATTAAAATTATACCACATCTAGTCAAACAACCTCCGATATCCATTTCCACCTGCTAATTACATGCAATTCCGGGTAGTACGTAATAACGGACATCCGATACTCAAAATCCGACAGCCCAAAAGACTAACAACTCCATCACCCTTGAAAAATGATCAAAGTGGGCTACGTTCCAGAGCATTTCTCTACTCCATTGTTCTTCGCCAAGCAGCAGGGGTACTATGAAAAGTACGGCGTGGAGGTAGAGTTCCTCCCATACCCCTCGGGTAGCGGCCACTTAATCCAGAGTCTCAAGGACGGCACTATTGATGCTGCTATCGGGTTGACTGAGGCGTTTGTCGCAGGTATTGGCAAGGGATCCGACTGGTTCAAGCTCGTTGGCACTTACGTCCAGTCGCCATTGTGTATGTCTACTTCCCACCACCAAAGTGTATTGTAAGAATAGCGCTAACGTATAAGGCTGGGCTATTAGTACCGGCAGCAAGCGGGAGGATATCCAGACTGTAGAGGACATTAAAAGCAAGACCATTGGCATTAGCCGAATTGGCAGTGGGTCCTACGTGATGCCGTTTGTCCTCTCCCAGGAAAAGAACTGGCCAAGCGACTTCAAGTTCGAAATCCAGAACGACTTCAAGACGCTGCGGGCTGGTGTCAACCATTCCAGCGAGGTCAACCCCACTGATGCGTTCATGTGGGAGGTCTTTACCACCAAAAAGTACTACGACAATGGCGAATTGAAGAAGATTGGCCACATTTACACCCCGTGGCCGTCATGGGTCATCACTGCTTCCACTTCCACCATTGCCAACAACCGGGCTGAACTGGACAATTTCTTCAAGGCTGTCAACGACGGCATTGCCTACTTCCGTGCACACCAGGATGAGGCTGTGGAGTACATCTCGACCAACCTGGACTACTCTGCTGAGGATGCCAGGGCCTGGCTCGATACCGTTACATTTGTCGACGATGTTTCAAAAATTGACAAGCCAGTGATTGTTGACAAGACTGTATCCATTCTTAAGAGTGCCGGTGTGCTCACTGACGGCTCTGAGTCTGCAGTCTACACTGCCTAGTTAATAGCGACTCTGTATATCCCTTTCTCCCATAATCCAACTGTTAAAATAATTCCCACATTCTAAATAACATTTAGTACCCGCTAATCTCTGGCGGTATCTACTAAATGTGGTGATTATTGATAGCTTCGTAGGTTTAATTGGCGATGCCAGTGTTTCAAAAGCCGCACGCCGTTGGACAAAATTTCAAAACACCGTCGGGGACTAAATGATCGCCGGTTAGTTATGTTCAGTAGAATAGCCCGGTTCAGTACATGTGCCTCGAGGCTCGGGCCCAAGAAGAAGGGTAAGGTAGTGGAAGAGGCTACAGTTCTGTTGGGACGACCGAGTAATAACCTCAAGGGCGGTATCGTGGGTCTTGCAAATGTCGGCAAGAGCACATTCTTCCAAGCTCTAACCGCCTCAAAGCTCGGTAACCCTGCAAATTACCCATTTGCAACCATTGATCCGGAGGAAGCCAAAGTTATTGTTCCCAGTCCACGATTCGATAAGCTGTGCGACTTGTATCACCCAACTTCTGTGACTCCGGCGACCCTCACGGTATTTGATATTGCGGGCCTGACCAAGGGAGCCTCGAAAGGCGATGGCCTTGGGAATGCATTCTTAAGCCACATTAGATCCGTGGATGGGCTCTTCCAGGTCGTCAGGGCTTTCGAGGACCCGGAAATCATTCACATAGAAGGAAATGTCAACCCGACACGAGATTTGCAGATTATATTTGATGAGCTGGCCCTCAAAGATATGGAATTTGCATCCAAAGCTATCGAACTAGCTCAGAGAAGCATGAAACGGGTACCTAGTGCCCAGCAGAAGGGGTTTAAAGAGGAACTCATAATTGCGGAGAAAGTCCTTGCTCATCTTGAGAGCGGCAAGAGGGTCATAAACGGCAGTTGGAGCAATAAGGAGGTTGAGGTTATCAACTCAATGTCGCTCCTGACTGCTAAACCTAGTGTATACTTGGCAAATATCAGCGAGGACGATTATTTGGTAGGGAATACAGATACCCCAGAGATGCGTGAAATTCGGGAGTGGATCGTCGAGAACTCACCAGGCGATAAGGTGTTGCCCATTAGCATTGCAATGGAGGCCAGACTTATTGATCTCGACCCTGAAGAGAGGAGTTTGGAGATGGAAATTTTAGAAACTAAGAGCGCGCTACCTGATGCAATTGTGGAACTAAGGAGGAGTTTAGGGCTCATAAGTTATTTTACCTGCGGCGCAAAGGAGGTCAGAGAATGGACTATTCGAAAAGGTACCAAAGCACCAGAAGCAGCCGGAGTCATCCATAAAGATTTCCAAAAAACTTTTGTCCAGGCGCAAGTCATGAAGTATGACGATGTCGTTGAAGCAGCGGGTAATGAAACTGAACTTAAATCAAAGGGCAAAGTGCAATCCAAGGGAAAGGACTACGAAGTGGAAGATGGAGACATCATCCTTTTTAAGGCTGGTGCACAAAGGAAGTGATTTAATGATATAACAAATAGGGCAGTACCTCATTTATCATCGAATCCGATAGTTTGAACTTATATATGTATATACTGCTTGTTGTCGCTGAAAGCAATGAAGATAATTAAACACCGCTCCAGTAGAAGGTCTTCTCAGTTTCAAATTCGGCAGACGAGTGGACACTGGCACTGCTGGATGCAGCGTGCACTGTGTACACGTCCTTCTCAGAGATCCACTTGTCCCGGCTAGCGTCCCAGTAAGAAGTAGCATACTTCAATGGAATAGTAGCACTGGCAACCTTCGTCTCGCCAGCCGCAACCTCAACCTTGGCAAACGCCTTGAGCTCCTTGATTGGCCGTGGTACGCTTGGGCTCTTCTGCGAAACGTAGAATTGAACCGCCTCCTTACCAGAAACGCTGCCCTTGTTCGTGACTTCAACAGAGAAGGTAACGTTATCACCATCCTGCTTGGCAGACACCTGGCCATATGCAAAGTTGGTGTACGACAGACCAAATCCGAATGGGAAGAGTGGCTCCCGCTTGGTGGCCTCGTAGTATCGGTAGCCAACGTGCACATTCTCGCCATAGACAGTCTCACCATTCTCAGAGGAATAGGTAAGGTAGGCTGGGTTGTCCTCAACTCGCTTTGGATAAGTCAGAGGAAGCTTACCACTTGGGTTGACATCACCGAACACAACGTCAGCAATGGCATTACCAGTCTCGTTACCACCGTACCAAGCCTGGACAAGCGCTGGGACCTTCTCAATCCATGGGAGAGTGACAGGGGTACCGCTCTGGAGGACAACCACAGTGTTAGGGTTAGCCTTGGTGACAACATCGACGAGCTCGTCGACGTGATCTGGAAGGTCCATGTGAGTTCGGTCGAAGCCCTCACTCTCGTATTCCTTGGTGAGACCAATGGAAAGGATAACCTGGTCAACCTCCTTGGCCACTCGGGCGGCTTCAGCAAGAGTCTCTTCAATGCTCTCGACCTTTCGGAAACCAAGCTGAATAGCACCTCCGATAGCGAGAGCAGTATCGCTAGAAGGCATGGTGGAGGTCTTACCACTGCCGTAGTAGCAGTTGATCTTGTACTTCTGGCCCTTCTTAAGAGAAATAGAGCCCTTTACTTCCTCTGTGGCGATTCCAAGGAAGTTATCGCCTCGGCGCTGGTCAGTAGTGTTATCTACCACGAGCTTATCGTCAACAAACAGTTGTCCAGTACCAAATACAATGACACCAAATTCGTAGACGCCATCAGATTCCGGCTCAAAGTAGCCCTCGAAGTCACTATAGAATACATCCTTGTCACCAATGTTTGGACGGTAATCGGCCAGCAGCATGGAAGAATCAGTTAGTACAAATTCATCGACAAGTTTCCTGTCCTTTTCGGTTCTCGGGCCATCGTAGGTCTTCATGACAAAGCCCTTCTCGCCATTCTTGGTGGTAAGGTGCTCGCCAAGGAGGGGCAAGTTCTTGGAAGTGTCGAGACCAAGGGCGTATTGAACATCGTTAACCTTGGCCTTGACGCCCTCAAATGGAGTGACAACGTAATAGGCGTTCAAAGAAGCAGATCCACCGCCAGAGTAGGCTGCAACCTTTGCATTAGGACCGATGATTGCAGTTTTTTTGTTCTTGGACAATGGCAGGACGTTGCTCTCGTTCTTGAGCAAAACAACGGTGTCATCAGCGATTTCCCTAAGAGCCTTTCTCATTTCCTCGGTGTCATTCTCAGTCTCCTTTCGATCTTCTGGAATTCCAGACTCATTGTATGCTCGCTTGACAGCCTTGAGCACCCATCGGGCGTTGTCGTCAATGTCGTTCTCTGAAACCGTTCGGCATAGGACGGCATTCTTAAGAACATTGCCTCGGTAGATGGTTGGGCCAGGCATCTCTAGGTTGAGCCCAGCCTTGACGCTCTCCTCAATGGAGTAGGTGCCGAACCAGTCGGACATGACCAACCCATCAAACTTCCACTCATCTCGCAAGATCTTTTTAATCAGCTTGAAGTTCTCGCTGGCGTGAGTACCATTGACCTTGTTGTAACAAGTCATGATGCACCGAGGCATGGCATCTCGCATTGCCAGCTGGAATGGCAGCATGTACACCTCTCGGAAGGCTCGTTCGGAAACAATAGCGTTGTAGCTTCGTCGCTCGTCTTCCTGATCGTTGCAAACAAAGTGCTTCATCGTCGCGTGGACGCCCTCCTTCTGCATACCGTGGATAATAGCTGAGGCAATGGCGCCAGAGAGATATGGGTCTTCCGAGTAAGACTCAAAGCCTCGGCCACCTAGCGGGCTCCGCTGGATATTGGCAGTGGGGCCCAGGACAACATGAATGCCCTTAACCTTGGCTTCAGTGGCCAGAACCTCACCCGCCTTTACGAGAAGGTCAGTGTCGAAACTTGCACCCATGGCAGTGCCGCAGGGGATACAGGCGGCCGGAGTACTCCTAAAGAATTGGTTCCCTCGCAGGCCATTCGGGCCATCGGATACTCGCATGGACGGAACGCCCAGCTCTGGGACTGCCTGTGTGCTCCAGAAGTCCTTGCCGGAGAGGAGAGAGATCTTCTGCTCCAGAGTCATCTTGGAGAGGACTTCCTCGACGTCATAGCTCACCAGTTCTGGAGTTCGGATTTGTGTCATTTCTATAGTTCTTATTGAGCTAGCTAGTTGATTGCCTCAAAATTGAGGGTCCATTTGTATATTATATATAGTCCTTAAGGTCCCCGGGAAGTGGATGCGCCCCAGATAGCTTCTCCACTAAAGTTGGTCTTAAAAACACCGGGCCGTTATGCATGTTTGTGCGTTCTTTTCTCCGTCCCCCCCGATACTGCCAACATATGGGCAGTGTTGAAGAGAAGGGCTAAAGTTTGTTCTGGCAAGAAGTTTATTCTAGCATTTGTTCTGGCTGGGGATGTTCCTGAAGGCATGCTACGAGTCCGACTCGAGAGGCATTCTTCTCATTCAAGTGAAAGTGAGTCGGTAATTGCACGTCCTTTGGTGGTAGATATCCATTGAATATGGAGAGATGTGTCTTCGCCAAGGAACAAAGATAGCGCGGCTCGTGCGGGGAGGTCAAGGAGCTGTCCGCTTTTTTCTCCAATCTTGCACAATGTCGCCAGAATGCAATAGATTTCAAGTCAAAATCCATTATGCATTCCTGATTTGGAAATCAAATGTCGGGACGGATCATTAATTCTCCGGCACCATGGGGGTTATGCCAAGTTTCTGAATACTAGCTCCGCATTTCCTGTCTTTTATCTAGGCATTACTCTGATACAAAGTGCTTTGAAATTCAGGGTATCTAAAAATTGCAGTAATATTACGGTCTTATAACGTCCCGTTTAGATTCCTAATGGGTATTAGTAATTCGGAAGTAAAAATTAGTAATGGTTGAAAATTGTGGAAACGGTCTAATCGCAGTTTCTTACAACCTAGCAGGACAAATCTACCGGCTAGTCTACAGATGGTTGTATTGAAGGGTTGCAGGTTATACTGACTGGATCAAGACTGTGTATGCTGAAACGCTCAATGTCCCTGACGTTAGCGCGATACAGAAGACAGTCAAGGTATGTTCCGTTTTTAATAATAGCGTGCTGACGGTACAGGTACTATTAAAGGAAATATACACGCTGTATGGCAATAATCGCCTTTCCTCAATTCATATTCGAGACAGAAAAAAAAATATTTAGAAGACTTGCATTGAGCTATTTCATTTCACAGAGCTACAGAGACAATTGCTCGTTCAGCTATAAGATGTTAGTTTATGCCTAAAAAAATTGGCAGGTAATATTGATAAGATCAGAATAAACTTTTTTTCTCATGTAAATAATAATATTCGACGAGCTGGGTTTATAAGTTAGAGCCATTACGGCTCATTATCATCATTAAAAAGTACTACCGCCAAGTAGATCCAGAAGAATCCAATTGAGGATGAGACTTACCAATTGATATTAAAAATGGCTGGAGGAAGAAGGAAAAATTGGATCTGAAATTTTTATATCCGGCGTCGGGCGGAAAGTTTGCATCGTGCTGAAATATACCAGCAATCCGCCGACTAGTTATAATTAACCTACTGTATTGTAATAACATCTACACATTGCAGAGCAACGCTACTTCTCTGTTACGAGCTCTTGGGCCCCGCTGTACAGAGATTGACTTGTTCATGAATTCTGACTATAAAATGATTGTTGAATCACAATCTTTTTATAAAGCCTTAGCCGATCTTCACGGCTTACATACCTGAGTACTGTAGGAGTAGCGGGGACCATTGGACTGGTCCCAAGGTCGTTGAAAATCACCCTGTAGCGACATGTAAAGGAGATCTTCCTGTAGGATACTCTTTTTCAGCTTTTAGAAGAGTGTTTTACGGATCCAGCGGATCCGAACGCACGAGTTCGCCATGATAATAAATTAATAATTATGGAGTTTCAGTGTTGAAGAGGCATTGAGGTAGCTTTTGGCCATAATATTGTCTGCCCATTAAGCCATTACCAACAGATTATGTTTCATATTCGCGGCAACGACTATAGCTTTCATGTTTGACAGCCATACTTTAACATTTAATAATTGATAGTGCTAAAAGCCGCATAGACTGCGGCTGAAACATGTCAACATGATCATATGTACGACCCACAGGACCACCAATTTCCCCACTGTCATTCATACTACTGTTTATACTATTCACTGGTAGGTCCGGCAACCTCGTGAGGGTGCAAAACGCTGCAGATGATCACGTAGATCGAATTATTTGACGGCTGCAGAACCCCCTACCCCACCGATCGACGAGGAGTCGTGATACGAACCCTGCCCATCATATTATGCACCAGGAAAGAATTTTTCTCAAGTAAGGGGAGAGAGGAGGTTGGACAGCGCTAGGTCGCTCTCTACGCGAATAGATAATATATAAAATATAATAAAGAACCCCGAGAACGAGAGACGAATTACCCATATACTGTACATGACCAGCAATGTTCATGACATTTGCATCGTTCACATACTACCCTCCACCGCTGCTGGAACAGGTCCAAAACCATGTGCCGGCCTCTGCAACATCGTTAGAACCTTCGTACCACCGGCCAGTGCGCCAGCAGAGCTCGCCTGCCAACCCTAAAATGCGACGGCCCTCGCTCCGGCGCCGGTCCATGCGGTCGCTGGCCGACCTCCGGAACCGTCTCGTACGCCCTGCGGCCTCAATGCCTGTCCTACACAACCCCTTTCGCTCCTCCTCGTCCTCCTCGTCTCCGCCAGACCCACTGCCGGCGTGCGGCGACGATACGCTCGTCACGGGACTGGAGGTCACGGGATCTCACAATAATGGGGCTGGGCCCGCCGCGTGCGCAAGCGCCATACCAGCCTCCTGCAGCCCATCGGCGGGTGATACAAACACACCAGAGCTGATACCAGGCGACCTAGCA
Organism: Blastobotrys mokoenaii; assembly: GCA_003705765.3. NCBI lineage: Eukaryota > Fungi > Ascomycota > Dipodascomycetes > Dipodascales > Trichomonascaceae > Blastobotrys > Blastobotrys mokoenaii. The sequence continues at coordinate 73,807 of PPJM03000046.1, forward strand.
TCAAAGGCAGGTGATACAACGAGCCAGGGCCGCAGCAGCAGCACGAGAGGCAGCAGTAGAGCAAGCAGCGCAGGCCAGCGAGAGGTAGATGCGACTGAGGCCCTCCTGCCACTAGACGAAGCGGACCGCGAGCAAGAACAACGGTCTAATCACCGCGACATTAATCGTAATTTAAAGCCCGACCACCCGGAGGAGCGCGCGGCAGACTTAAATAGCGCAGCCAGCGTGAGGACTAGACTTGCCCGCAAGCTCTCCATGACCATTCCAGTGCGTTTTTCGACACGAGCGACAGAGGACACTCCGGACGAGCGCACGAGGTTGCCCCACCGCCTGCGAAAGGCAATGTCCTTCACTAGCCAGCCGGCGATTGCGATCCCGCAAAGGCCGACTGAGCCTGAGGAGATGGTGATGACACCGACCAACGAGTCGAACGAAATGACCCACACCCCGACGGGCCACAGCGGCCACAGCGCGCTGACCCACGGCTACGCGACACTGGTCAATCCGCCGCGCATGCTCGAAGAGCTAGACGGGGCTGCATCCAGCAGCCAGCGCCCTCCCAGCGACAGCGCTGTTAGTCATGAAGATGAGCCGCATGAGCCGCATAATGCGGCTGAAACAGCCGAGCCCTCGGCTGCTGATCAAGAAGAAGAGCAGGACCCGCCCACCGGCGACCGCGAGCACCCGTACTCGATCCGGCTGACGCCGTTTGTGGACCACTCGACGACGATGCCCGGGTTTTACATTGGCCCTGTCGAGCGCAAGGCGCGCAATGGCACGCTCATCCGCGTCGGACGGTACACAGACCGCAAGGACGCGGCAGACTCACAGGATGCCAACGAGTCGACGCCCATTGTGTTCAAGAGCAAGGTGGTCTCGCGCACACACGCCGAGTTCTTTGTGGAAAAGGGCCAGTGGTACGTGCGCGACGTAAAGTCTTCCTCGGGCACGTTCCTCAACCACCTGCGGCTTTCCCCCGCCGGCCAGCCGTCCGAGCCCCACGTTCTCTCCGACGGAGACGTGCTGCAGTTTGGCATGGACTACCGTGGCGGCTCGGAGGAGCTGTACAAGTGCGTCAAGGTGCATCTCGAGCTCAATCAGAGTTGGAAGAAGAGGGCCAACCAGTTTAACGTGCAGGCGCTCGACAGCCTCAAAGACATGGTCGCCTCGCGCGACCTCCAGGAGTGCGCCATCTGCCTCCTACCCGTGTCGCCGCTCCAGGCGCTGTTCATTGCGCCGTGCTCCCATGCGTGGCACTACAAATGCATCCGCCCTCTAATAATCAAGCCCTACCCGCACTTTTTGTGCCCCAATTGCCGCACTGTGTGCGACCTCGAGGCCGACATTGAGGTCCCTGACCTCTCCCACCTCGACTTGGAAGACACAAAGGAGGGCGAGACTAACGACGACTAGAACCACTTTTCCATACTTTTTTGGTTTTAATATTTACGCTAGGGGAGTCTCCCCGCAATTCTTCAAGCCTTGCTTATGAGTTAGTTTTCGTCTACTACCCAGCATAGTTGGGGGGCTAGCCCCCCAAGCCCCCCGTAGCTGGGGGCCAGCCCCCAGACCCCCGTTCTAACAACTGGCAGCAACGATAGCTAACAGAGTTCAGTTTTCACTACGATATATAATAGGTAATAATTTCAGATGGAAATAAATTGTGGCTTGGTGATTGAAGCAGTCAAGTGAATTAAAAATTGCAATTTTTATATCAAAGCTAATCTTTGTGGACTATTGCTCATGAACCCTCTAAACTATCCTCAACCCGACTCGTGGGCTTTGCAGCACAATCAAACCAGCAAACCGCTTTTCATTTCAGTCTATACTTTCTGTATAACCTTGCAAGCAACTCCTAGAGCAAAAACGAGGTCATTTTGACGGACTGCTTATATTCAAAAATTTCCAACTTTTGCTTGCCACGTTTGGTTACAAATCCAGAAATAGGTGTATTTGTGGAAGTTACGCATTACACCGTAAATATTGAAAATTTATAGCGATAAAGGTCAAAACAAGTCGAGTACAGTTTCTGTAAATTGGAAAAGACATCCATGTGCCCAGCACAAGGTATTGCCAAAGCGTTGTTGCAACCAGGGCCGAGACCAAAGCCATCTGGTGACGTAATTATGGCATTGTGCAAATCTCGAACAATAAGATCCAGTGCCACTCCTCTGGAACACTAAACGGTAATGTCTGTCCAGTGAAAAACGGTCTTATAGATCTATTACACTGACTCACAAATGGCCAAAAACTGACACTAGTGGAAGACAAATGTTCATCAATAGTAACTACAAACCAACCGAAGCGCTATAACAGAAGCTGCTGTAATTCCAGAGAGTGAACACAGTCATCCAAAATGTCGCGTTGACGGTGCAACCATAGCACAGCCAATAGCGCTACCCTAGGATAGATGACCCCATATTGAAAAAGTCAAACTATAGACGATTGATGGTAAATATATCGACAGTAGCTATATACATCGGGATAAGAAATGGAGGTTGTACAGTTCGTGTCTCACCGTGGGCCAATATACGGCAGGGCGGGGCGTGTCGCGTCAGCAGCGCGTTTTTGCTCCCACCTATTCAACCCATCACCACCTACCTACCCACACCCGCAGCACCAGAGTGATAAGCCGCGCCCAGAATGGAGAAGCGACAGGTCCCGCGACGACTAACCATGGCCGAGAAGGCCCGGCTCGAGGAGTTTTTGCATCAGATCCACTATTCCACTCGGTAAGTATGCGCGCGGCATTGTTAGCATTTCGCTGACCGATCTAGATACTCGGACGACGAGTTTGAGTACAGGTAAGTTTGCCTCGGCGGAGATTTGGTGTTGTTGCAGAGGAGGAGGCTGACCGGGCAGACACGTCATATTGCCCAAGAACATGCTCAAGGCGATCCCAAAAGAGTACTTTAACACCGAGACGGGGACGCTGAGGATTCTCATGGAGGAGGAGTGGAGAGGACTAGGCATCACCCAGAGCCTGGGGTGGGAGCATTACGAGACCCATGGTACGTAGGCACGGGGCACTTGTAGCCAATTGACGTTACTAACCGGAGATAGCCCCCGAACCGCATATTCTTCTGTTCAAGTAAGTGCCGCTTTATTTTAATTGTGGGAGTGCAGGCTAACCGAATAGACGCCCAAAGTCATCATAGATAGGATTAAATGCATACATGCTAGTACTATTACAGCTTGGCGGCGACCTTCCAGGCGCCGTCCTGTTGAGTCACCTTGTGCTCGACTTGTAGCTTCTCCAGGTGCAGGTTTATGCCTCGCTCGGCGGCCGGCTTTACGTGCTCTGCAATGTCCGGGTACAGAATCTCGACCAATTGCTCGCTCGACAGCGCGTGGCCCTGGGTCTTGAGCAGGTTGAAGATCTGGGCCTCGCGCTGCATTCGATGTTCCATGTAGCTCTGGATCCGCTCGCGGCCGTTCTCAATAAGCGGGCCGTGGCCGGGGTACATATGCCGGAGCCCTGGCATGTCGTGCATCCGTTGCAGCGACTTCATGTAGGTCGACAGGTCGCCGAACACGGTCGAGCCCTCGCCCAGCACGTTGTCCGCCGAAAACAGCGCGTTCTCCTGCACCAGGTAGAACACAAAGTGGTCCTCGGAGTGGCCCGGCGTGTGGTAGCCAATAACGGTCGCCGAGCCGTCCTCGGTCGAGATGACCTGCTCGTCCTTGAGCGGTGTCGGGACGAACCCGCGGAGCATGTCCGGGTCGTTTTCATGCGGGAACTTGTATATCTGGGGCGCCTTGGGCGACATGTCGACCACGTCGCTGAGCCCGCGCACATGGTCCGGGTGCCAGTGCGACAGGAGCACCGTTGAGATCTCAATGCCCTGCGTCTGGAGGTACGACCTGAGCAGAGCGGCGTACTCTACTTCGCCGGCGCCTGTGTCGAGCAGGATCCGAGACTTGCCCGACCCGATGAGATAGGTGTTTGTGCCCTGGAGCGTGAACTTGCCGGGGTTACACCCGAGCACTCGAGTCACCAGCGGCGACAGCTGTGTGATCTTTGGAATAACAGCGCTCATTATCTCAATATATCTGAAAAAAATGGAGCCCGTGGGCTGGTGTCGGTTAGATATGTATCCCAACCGTCATGCCGAGGTTATCATCCCCCACCCCATATCGGCACGTCGACCGCCCGACATTGTCGCATTGTCGTCATGTGCAGTGCGAATGTCGGAATTCCCCGCCTATGGAGTCTTGGGGACTGGCCCCCAGCTCTGGGGGGTTTGGGGGGCTAGCCCCCCAAGTTGTACATCACCAGCGGCAGAGTCCCTCCTTACGTTTATATGATCCTTTTCATGGTGGATGCCAATTATGACAAAATGGGCGGTGGCTAGTCTATCCCATTGTTCGATTTTTCACCGCCGTTATTGAACAATGGCAAATGTCTTACGCCGCGTGCGGCTATAAACAGAATGTCAGGGCGCATTCAAACAGGCATTGTGACTAGGAGCCAAAAACTCAGGGGTGCAAACGTTTACAGGGGAAATTAAATCCCGTGCGTTGTTTCGCTCAACATTCCTGGCAAGGCGGCCGTATGAATCGGAGCGGACACACATTCCTTCGCGCGCGGTGGGTACTCGAAGACAGGGGATATCACCACCACCAGCGCATTCGACTACAATATATAGCAGGGGCACTATAGAACTGCGTGGTGAATCGAACGGTTAAACTCGACGTGTGGCCGCAATTGTATGTCAACTGAGGATTCCCATGCCCAGCGAACAGGATCAGCCAGAACAGCCGCCCATTGCGCCGACACCGCTGTTCGTCGGTCTCAATCTCCCTGCGCCCAATGGCGAGTCTGACGAGCTGGCGGTGTACGCCGCTCTGTCCGAGGGCTACGATATGATTACGTGCCGTATCACTTCGCGCAGCTACCGCAAGCGGATTCAGGGCATTTTCCACGAGCTCGAGCACAGCGCCAACAACAACTCGAGCCCCAACCTCCACGAGGCCTCGGGCATGTTCAATTCGCGGGACGCGCCCTCGCCGGCGATTGGGGCGCCGGCACGGCCTGTTGGCGGCGGCGTCGAGACCCAGGTGCCTCCGCCAGGAGAGAACGACGTGGTGCTGCACCCGGGGCCCCACGTCAGCAACTCAATTGCGCTGGCATCGCCGTGGGTAGAGATTGACTCGAAGAACGCACGCGTGGCGAACCTCTCGCTGCAGGTGCTAGAGCACGAGCTCACCTACGCGGCGTTTTGCGGGCTGCCCTATGTCATGATTGCTGGGCCCAAACGACGCACCAACGTGGCCCAGTACGCCCATGCAGTGTCCAAGTTGCTGGCCCAGTCTCCGTTCCTCCAGATCGTCATCCACCTGCCGTTTAACGAGGACTACACGGTCAATTCGCAAGGGGCGGCCGTGCCTCCGGCCGACCCCCTGAGCATATGGGAGGTGTGGAACACGATCCGTACTATTTGCAACTATGCCCCGAACCTGTCGGTGGCTCTCCAAGTGCCCAAGATCCCACCCAAGCTGCATGTCATGACGCGGTGGTTTGCGGAGCCGGTCACCATGCTCGTCGTGTCCTCACGGGCGTTTGTGTCCAACGCCAAGGGGTACCCCGTGCTGCCCAAGTCGACACAGACAATGCTGTTTCGCTTCTTCAAGAAGAGCACGTTTGTCATACTCGAGGATAAGAACTTGAGCGGCAGCTATTCGCCGGGGCCTGCTGCGGTGCAGGACGTGTCGAGTTCGACGAGCAAACGGCTCAGCGCCCACATGGACCAGCAGAACCCTGCGCCGCAGTTTGCTGGAGGGGAACAGGCATTCTTGCTTTATATCAGGCACTTGCACAAGATTGCGCCGCCTCCGACCGTTGCTGAGCAGTTTGCAACCGGCTTTTACGACTTTCTCCAGGCGCCGCTGCAGCCACTAATCGACAACCTGGAAAATGCCACCTACGAAGTGTTTGAAAGAGACCCCGTAAAGTACGATCTCTACGAAAAGGCCATTTTCCACGCCATCCTGGACAGGCCGCACAAGCACCTCTGCATGGCCGTCGTCGGGGCCGGCAGAGGCGCCATTGTCGACCGGGCGCTCAAGGCCGCCGCCAACGCAGACCGGTCTGTGACTATATACGCGGTGGAGAAGAATTCTAGCGCCTATGTGTACTTACTCAAACGCCAGCGCGAGGAATGGGGCGACAGCGTCAAGGTCGTTCTCAGTGACATGCGCCAGTGGACGCCCCCCGAAAACGCCAAGGTAAACATCCTCGTTTCCGAATTGCTTGGCTCGTTTGCTGACAATGAGCTGTCGCCCGAGTGCCTCGACGGAGTACAGCACGTACTCGACCCGGCAGACGGGGTCATGATACCCTCGAGCTACTCGGCTCACTTTACCCCAGTCATGTCGCCAAAACTGTACAGCGAGGCTTGGAACTTGGCCACGTCGCGAGGAGGCGTGCTGTACGGGTCTGGCCTAAGCGGATCAGGCTCGCCAATGGACGCAGCTCGCACTAGCCGCCCAGGCGCCCTGCCAGTGGTGCCGGCTTTGCACACCCCGTACGTGGTCATGCTCTTCCAGGTCGACCTTATTAGCACAGAGATCAAGCAGGCTTGGAAGTTCTCTCATCCGATTACCACCACTGTGCCCAACAACCAGCATAACATCCGCGAGAGCAAAGAAACGTTTTACATCCCGCACAAGAGCCTTGTCCATGGCATCGCCGGCTACTTTGAGGCGGTACTATACAAAGACATTCAGCTCTCGACGAGGCCCGATACAATGGAGCAGAAGAGCAAGGACATGGTCTCGTGGTTCCCCATTTGGTTCCCACTTTCCCAGCCATTGTCGCTCCCCGACGACTCTGAGATTGACGTTTCTCTGTGGCGTATGAGTGACGGGAGGAAAGTGTGGTACGAGTGGTGTGCCGAAACCTATGCTCTCCTGCCGGTGCAGACCTCTGGCAATACTTCGCCAAGCGCATCTAGACGGGCGTCCAGCGGCAGCACGGGATCCAAGGACAAGTTGACGTATAAGCGATTCCGTTTGAATGCTACTGAAATCCACAATAGTGGAGGACGCTGCTTCGCCATGACTCTTTAGATTATTTATTGTACGTACATCCGTTTAATTTGTAACATCTCGAACATCCTCATAGAATGCAACCGTATTAAGCACGGTACAATTCAGCAGATAACCACAGAGGTCCTTGATTTTTGAACTACGGCTGCGGTGTACGCAGAAGCTAGTCTTAGTTATTTTGGCATATGGCACGACAGTAGAGCAAGGTTCGAAGGTGACCGCTTAAACTGATGTGAATAAATAATACATTAAGAATATACAGAAAAAAAATTCTATGCTTCAATTGGTTTACTGGTCATACTAGATGCAGAGTTGCGGTTGGAATGTGTACCTGTTGTGGACGCCTCGCTCAGCCTACTCATAACCGAACGGTCACTCTTACTAGACGCAGTGGAAGACCGCTTGCTGTCAATGTTCGGGCTGGCGATTGCAGACTCGGGGATCGGAACTGGAGAAGTAATACCGGACATGCTCTGACGAGTGAGCGGTGGAGAAGACATAACCATAGAAGACCGCTTGGCACCTTCAATAGTCTCATTCGCCTGCTCCATCACCTTCATAATAGACCGATTGAGCTCGTCGTTCTCCATGGCCTTTTCCTCAAGCGAGATCTTAAGATCCTGTAGGCTTGTTTCAAGCGCAGTAATCAACCGCTTCCCTCGTCTATTGTCGCGCTCAAGCGCAGCCATCTGCTTGTCCAGGTGTCGCCGGCTCGTCTGGAATCCGTGTACCTGTTTCTGAAGTTCATTTCGCTCCGTCTTGAGCCTCTCGCTCTCCTCGGACAACTGCGCAAGCTGCGTTTGTTCCTCCTTTGCCTTCGCCTCGAGCTCGCACACTCGGTCATTCACCGTTCGCAGACTAATAGCAGTCGTTTCAAGCTGGAGAATCTTCTCCGTCAATTCCTGATCCTTGGCCTGCAGCTGCTTTTCCAGCGTCTGGTACTTGCCTTGCCACTCAACAGCCTCGCTGTGGGCGACCTCGAGTTTCGACTTGAAATCAGCTACGTCGGCATCGAGCGTCAGCTTTTTGTTCTTGAGCTTGCGGATTTCATCATCTCGCGTCTTCATAATGCCCTGGTAGTACTCTGTTTCCTTTTTAAGCGCGGAATTGTCGCCGCGCAGGAAGCTAATCTCAGTCTGCAGTTCAAGAATCTGATTCGTGAATTTGGTCTCGACATCGCTGTCATTAGATGCAGTGGTGGCGTTTGCCTCGAGGATTTCGCGGATCCGCGTCTCGAGCTCATTAATCCGTGCTTCGTAGTACGCCCTCATAGACCCGCTCGAACGGTTCTCACTCTCATTATCATTATCGCTGTTGTTGTCGCTCTTTTCATCATTATCATTGTTATTATTGTCGTCATTGCTGACCAATTGCTCAAGAATTCGCACCCTGGACGCAAGTGACTCCTTTTCGTGGCGCTCCTGGGCAAGCTGGCTCTCCAACTCGCGAACCTGCTCTACCCGCGAAAACACCGCATCGCGCTCCGTTTTCTCGTTCTTGAGTACTTCTTCGAGCTCGGCGATCTTCGTCTTGAGCTCGTCAACCCGCGGGCTCTGCACCCGGTGGGAAGGTACCGAGTTGGAACCCATTCGCGACGCGGGCCGCCGCACATTGATCCTCTGCTGGCGCGAAGCAGGACGTGGCAGCCCCTGAGGACGCACATTCTGCACAGACCGTGCCGACACATCTGAGTGGTTTGGAGTGCCCCGATGGTGGTGATGCGGCTGCCATTGGTGGTTGTGTGGAGTGCCAGGGCTTGTATTTGCGCTCGGGGCGACGATGGTGCTCCCCTGGCTCAATGCAGGCGAATTATGCGCAGAAACATTTCTACTGGACCCGCCGCTGGCTGGTGAACTCTTGTGTCGCGGCTTGGGCCTGCTTACCATGCGCTGGGGCGGCTGGGGAGGTGGCGGCGAGGAAGTGATCTTAGGGAAGAATATCGACGACTCGCTGACATCAGACGCAACCCGCCGGTGCCGCCGAGCCGCCTTGTCGGATTCTTGAGGGGTGCCTGCCTGGCTATTGCGGATCGACGAGGCGCCTGTAACACTGGCCAGGGAATGCCTGTTGACCCGCCCTGGCGGCACTGCCGATCCAGAGTTTCGGGGCTTGAAGACAGACCTCAGCGAAGATCGCGACGACTGCTCGGCCGCTAGCTGTTTTGTCTGCTGCTTGTTGGCCTCATACTTGGCCCGAGAGGAAGCTGTTGACGAGGACAATCTCGAGATGAGATCTGAGACCTTGGTCTTACGTTTGGGGATCGAAGACCCAGGGGTCGTCGGCACAGGGTTAGACTTTGGCGTAGCCGTCGAGTTCGAGCCCATTGTCGATGCCAATTGTGTGTCCTCCTCTTCTCGGGACATTGCGGTTATATATCAATAGCCCACTGTTTCAAATGTCGATGATATACCAAAAAAAAAAAAGAGACTCAGGGGGTCTGTACCAGTACGGAGAACCCAAATAATATCGGCAAAAAATATAATATCCAGCGACAATCAATGGACGGAATTCTTCCCGACAGCTGAGGAGTTTGCGAACGATCGAAATAATTAACTGCTTGAATAATGACAGTCCGTTTAAATGGTTCGTATAAAAATATTAGCGTCGCCCAGCCAATGATGGATAGCCGTTAAAATTTTTTACCTTCTCAACTTAGTGCCCACAAGAATGCAAGGCTATTAAGCGATCTCTATAGGGTATAGCAATCCCTAGGTTTGTATAACGATATTGGTAAAGTAAGAATCGAAGAGAAAAGAGAAAAAAATTAAAATAAGGGGTATTTTGACAGGTCTGCAGAGGGGAGGGAAAACAGCATCCGGCATGGGATATATACTCTCTGCTTCAGGACAGCACGAGACTGGGGGATGTGCCTATTGCTTTTGGCTTCTTAAAGAAGGTTAAGCTCTCTCCCCTCTGCCTTCAGAAGACAATTGCAGATTGGTGCATTGGGCCATGGGGCGTAGATGGTCGTCGCAGCAGCTTAACAGTATGCCTCCATTGGACGCGCATACACAAAGTATGTGGCTATTCAGAGCCCACGCATAGCGCTGTAATCAACATTTCACTGTGATAATAATTAAGGGGGTGAGTGTGTGGCCCCCCATTTGTTTTCCACCAGCGGACGAGGTGCATTTCATTTCCTTCTACATTCTTGTCAACTCCACTTTCGTCTCAAGCTTGGATGGCTTTACAATAGCGTATAATAGTGGCTCAAGAAACAAGAGTCTTGTAAACTCCTTGCCAAATGGCTGAGGAGGGGAGGGGTGGTCAGACATCGTCCAGCACTACTGATCTGATCTTGGAAAAACACAACCGTCTTAGTACCAGCCGCAGATCTCAACTGTCAGGTTCTATCCCTGACAGCAGCTTATCGGTTGCGTGGCAGAGAGTAGTTGCATGTATATGTAGCAGGGAATATATCCACCCACCCCGGCCGCCGTTCATCCACAACCCCCTCATTCACACATTCAGGCACCAGGGTCAAGGTCAAATAATATTCCAAACCACGGATAATATTATACGTAGCTAGGATCATGGAAACCTTTTACCTGTGGAACGGTTGACCCCGGGCGGTAGGTTGTTTCACTGGTATGCATTTTCCACTATAATGCACCTCCGTTTCACTTCCCGCAGCACTTGAAACGATGTCTGCCGGCTAGTCAGTACTGGCCTTGCACCACTAGGACGGGCGTGTTACCCTACAATATATGTATGGCAAGAGCGTACTTACAGGCATATGAACAATCCTTGACAACTATGAGCATATACTGTGTAGGATGGGCAGCGTACATACCATAGCCCAGTCATGCCTCCTGAAATATCCATAGCGAGATGGTACTATAGATTTGTTTTCATCTATTATGTGTCAATTGATCTAAGGGGTACATAATAAAAATGAGGATTGTGGCTCCGATTTCGTGAATGCTCGTATCCCTACTGCCAGCCTCTCTTTCGAAGATGTCTCGGATGGGTGCAAAAGGTCAATTCGGCATTGAGGGCCCCCTCCTTTCGTTCAATCGGTGGTAAATCACCTATATAGCTATGCATGATCGTTTCTTCTGGTAACGGTCCGCTCTACATGCGAACGAGTCATTGGTATTAATTGAATATGCTAGAGCTACGTATATCGGCGTGCTTATACATGCCTATGGTGAGACACGTTGAACTTTTGCAGAGTAGATGGGCACACAATAGTAGTCGTCGAGGAAACCATATATCGAAGGCCATAGGAGACAAACTACCGGATGCAGTAAGCCATCAAAAAAATAAAATTGAAATACAAATTCAGTCTATACAAAATGTGATATTAGCCGTTAAATTAATTTACTCCTCGTCGTTGTTCTTGAGAGACTCAACGAACTGGGCCGCCTTGGCCTTGACGTAGTCTCGTGATTTGTCATCACCATTCTTATCCTCGTACCCGAGCCACTTCTTAAAGAAGAACTTGGCCTTCTTCATGTTCAGCTTGACCTCCTTGCCAGCCACAAGACGCTCGAACAATCGCTCCACGCTAGCCCGATCGTTGTACTTCATCTCGTGATCAAGATACACGTTCCACAGATCCACCCGCTTCGGATATGAGCTGATGAGACCCTCAAACAGCGTTCGCCCTTGCTCAGCCTCGCCATTAGCGTACTCCAGTTGAGCGAACTTGGAAATCATCATTCGATGCTCATTCTTGGGCAGCGCCTGCAGGGCTCGGCTCAGAATTTCTCGAGCAGTAGCGCTCTTGTCGTGCCGGAATAGGAAGGCACAGAACCGCTCGTACACCGTAAGATCCTCGGCACCAAATTTCTTGGCCGCAACGTAGAAGTGCTTTTCCGCCTTATCTGCGTGGCCACCCGCCTCAAGACTGTCCACCAATCGCAGGTAGGTCATCTTCGGATCATTGTGCTGAAGGGCTCGCTTGAGCACCTCCTCCGCGGTCTCCTCAGTACCGAAAGCAGTCTCCAAGTTCAGCAGGGCCATCCAAATGTTGAACTTCTCCTGCTCCTCCCGGAAATCAATGGTCTTGAGAGCCCGCTCAGCAATCTCTCGCGCCTTGTCAATCTCGCTCAGCCGCGCCTGGAAAGACATGTACTGCATCCACACAATGGACGAGTTGGGCGAGCCCATAAGCAGTCGCTCAAAGTCCTGTGGAGTCTCGGGAGTCTTGGTCGCGATGTTGGCAGTCTTATCTTCGACAAGTGTCTGAGACTTCTTCTTTCGTCTCTTTCGGGTCGGCTCATCCTCATCCTCAGACTCGCTTTCACTCTGGGCCTCAATGGCCTCGGTCTGATCAAGAGCACTACCAGTCCAGTCGAATCCAACACTGAGACCACCCTCGGTAGTCTTTGCTGGCTTAGCGGGTTGCTCCTCCTCATCGGAAGACTCGGATTCAGAATCAGAGTCGCTACCATCACCAAGAGCATCAGCCATATCGTCGTCTGAATCCTCTTCTTCGTCATCGATATCCATCCCACTTTCTTCAGCACCGTCATCAAAGTAGGCGCTCTTCATACCAAGAGACACTCGGCCTTTCTCAGAGTCAACGCTAAGAACTTTGACCTTGACCTTATCTCCCTCAGCAAACACCTTGGACAGGTCGGCAACAGGAATGTCAGCAACCTCGGATCGATGGCACAAACCACTGACATTGGCGGTTCCGTCGAGCCGAACAAACACACCAAAGCTCTCGACTCGCTTGACAACACCATCCATAATTTCGCCCTGCTCCAGCTCGCTAATGCCCTTACCAGACTTAGTCGTGGCAGTACCCCGCACAGCGCTCTCCTTCAAAGTCATATCAATCTTACCGTCCTTTCGGATATTGAGAATCTTGCCCTCAACAAGCTGATTAACAGAGAAATACTTCTTCCAGTCGGTCAGATATGCGTCGCTCAGGTTCTTAATCTGAACTCGAGCTGTGACATCCCTTCCAAGGCTAACAAACAGACCACTGTCTGCAACATTGAGCACGTACCCTCGGATAACATCACCAACAGAGACGTCCTTGACGCTAGTAACTTGCTTGTCCACAACGTCAACATCGTTGTCAAATAGTGAATCTCGCAACGACACGTAAACTCGCTTATTTGGCTTGTCAACCTTGATTACCTGAACTGGTACCAATTCGTGGTTGGCAAAACTCTCAGTAGGTTCGTCAATATATTCATCAACCAAATCGGTGAGGCCAGCAGTACCGAGAACGTTATCACCAATTCGCACAACAACTCGGTTCTCAGCAACCTTAACGACAATGCCTGGAACCTTCATGCCTTCCTTGATATCGGAGATGTCCTTGATATGCGTACCCGCGGCCTTTCGCGCAGAGAGCTTGAGAATATCACTGGCACCGCCCTCAACGACCTGCGCCTTGACTGCCCGGCCAATTGGGAAGCTTTGAGCAAAGTTTCTCAGATCATTAGCATTGTCAGTCAAATCCAATAGTGGAATTCGACCACGAACAGTAGGAGAAAGGTTCACCCAGGCACAGTCATGAGTAACATTATTGACAAAAGTCAGCCATTCGGTGCCAACTTTAACGTTGTCGTATGTCAACGGCGAATATGGCTCGTTATTCTTGAGGTCAGATTTCTTACAGCTGAGCTCAACGGTGATATATGTGGAGCTTCGGTGCGAAATTGGCAAGTATCGGTGATTTCGAGCATCGTGGTAGCCAATTACCTTGACATCAAGTATCATACCCTTTTCAAAGCTAGATTTTAGTGGGTTGATCGGGTCCTTGATATCGTTAAAGCTATCAAAGGCCTCAGACACATCGATTCGGCCCTGTCGGTTGTCAGCAAGCACAACATTGATCTGAGTCTCCTTGATTGCCAACACCTTGGCCTTGGTAACTCGACCGGGCGAGTAGTCGGCCAAGCTCTTAATTGTAGGATCAATTGGGTTTACTGCATCATTGTCAGTCTCATTTGCGGCGGCCTTTTTCTCCTTATCGAGTTTAAGTGTAAGCTGGAATCGCTGGTGCGCGTCGTCAACATCGAGAACTCGGCAAGTGACAGACTGGTAGATGCTGTACTTGGTAGACGGATCATCAAGAGCCTTGTCTTCAAGGAGGTCATGCTTAAGAGCAAGACCCACTAGATTGTTGGCGAAAGCAATGAACAAACCCTTGATGGTAATGTTCTTGATGAAACCGTGCAAGACATCACCGGTTTGGATATCACTGAGCTGAGATGGCAGACCATCCTGACGAGCAGCCTCGACAAGAGATTTCTTACCAGATAGAGTAACAAACTTCTTACCATTGTCCTTCTCGAGAACGACAAGGTTGTCCAGTTTGCTGCCAGCCTTAATATCCTTCAATCCCTTCTTGTTCTTGACATTTGACTCATCCGTGATATGACCAGCGGGAAGGACACCCTTCACACCGTGAGGCTCGACAGAGACAACGACGCCCTCCTTTGTTTTCTCAGTAACCACAGCAGAAACAATAGACTGACCGGGGACCAGCTCCTCAAGAGCACGGGTGGTATCATTAGCCGGGCTTCGGCAAGAAACGAGCATTCGCTGGTCTTCAGGCTCAACTGATCGAACGTAGACTGCAATTGACTGGCCAAGAGACAGATGGTCCTTTGGATCTTTAACGAACGCTTCGGAGATCTCGCTGACAGGAAGGTATCCCTTAATACCGCCAAAGAATTCGACGATGGCACCACGGGGCCTGAAAAAGGCAATGACACCAGGTGTCTTCATGCCGACCTCAATGTCATCCCAGCAGGTAATTAGCTTCTCTTCGGAGTTGACAAGAGATTTCTTCAAGGTGACTTTGATCTTTCGATCCGACACAGAAAGAACCTAAGAAATAATTGTTAGTATCCAAATATCAAAAACAATACAAATCACTTACCCTGCAAGTAACCTTCATGCCAGGCTTGAATTTTCTTTCGGGGTGAGAGAGTTTAATATCGCTGAGATGTTTTTCATCGGCGATAGCTTCGAGGCCCTCAGAAAGCTTCACGATAATGCCACCCTGGGGCATAATTCGTTCCACCTTGCACGATACAACGTCGCCAACTGGGACATCCTGGGCCCGCAAATACTTTTGCTCCAGGACCGCCTTCTCCATAGACAGCACAAAAAGGCCATCAGCGTTAGCAAAGCCCAAAACCCGTGCCTTGTGTACGGTACCACTCGAGTAATCCTTGCTAGCAGCTGAAAGCTCTTCAATTCGCTCCTCGGATGAGACTCGAGAAATGTGAACGAAGCCATGCTTTTTGTCCCCGATGGTGACATATAGACCCGATCTTGGTTCCACAATGTCAACCTTAGCATCAACAATGCTTCCCACTGGCAGCGATGTCAGCGGACTCTCGCCTCTGCCAGAAAGGCCAACAACGTGCGGCAATAAAGAAAGGGCAACCTTCATCGGATCAGATTCCGGATAGGTGCAAATGACTCGTGCCTTGACAGTATCACCGACCTTGTACAATGACTCCATATCCTTCTTGCCGCTTTCGAGTAGGCCAGAGTGGATCTGGTCAACAGTCCCCTCAGCAAACTCAAACACTTTGCCAACCACACCCGACGACCGGACCTCGGTAATAATAGTCTCTACAAGCATACCGGCAGTCAGCGACGAAGAAGAGGCCAGTGAGGCAATGACGGGCACTTTTCTATCCAGAGGAGATGCAGTGAGGGTAAGAGTTCGCCCATTAGAGCTTTTCGACAGCACAGTGAGCAACAGGACCTGGCCCTTTTGAAGCTCGTCGGTCTGAATGCCAGCTCGATGCAATTCCTTCTTGGAAACAAATCCAGTAACATCATCGTTGGCACCAATGGACATGATGGCGCCGTGATCCTCTACACTTTTCACCGCACCTTGTACAGCCATACCTGGCTTCATGTCGTCGGAGTCAATCTTGTCATTAACAGCTTCAGGGTCGATCGACAGCTCGATTCGTTTCTTTGGTTTCTGATTCTTTTTCTGCGGCTCCTCGACGCCATTCGCCACTACTGCGGCCCTCACCCACTGGCCCACCTTGAACAGATCAGTGAGCTCGGGCAGATCAATTTCCTCCTCGTTATCGCTATCGTTTTCGGCAGCCTTCTCTACCGACTCCAGCAATTGCGACAAATGCTTCGAAATGTTAGTAATCGGGACGTAGCCAGTGAGATTGTTTGGCAAGGATACCGCCAGATCGAGCGAGTTGACTTCGCTGATTTGACCCAGTACCACGGTGCCAGGCACGGCGTTCTTAAAGCTCAGGCTCTCAATTTTAACCTTCTTGGGGCCCTCCTTCTTCTCGGGAGCCTTTTCCTGTTTCCTTTGAGGCTTTCGCTTTCTCTTCTTGCCAGTGGACTCTTCCTTTTGTGGAGCACCGAACAAAACATCCTTGGTGGCCTCGTTCGCAGCCTGTTTGATCTCCAGAGGCGTTAGAACCGACCCTCCACCTCGAGGGAAGGCACCGTCCTCAGCCAGCAAGACAGACTTTGGAGCCTTCTCACTTCTATTTTCACCAGCCATTTTTTAACACTGGCTCGACTTGTATTCTCTCGGAGAAGATAAAATTTCAAAAATGTATGGGACCAGCGATAAAAAAATCTTTTTCCGTCACGGCTAGCCGTACCAAAATTTCACCAAATTTCATCACCAACATTAAACCTCTTGAAGTTGGATATTATATTTGACGAGGTCGTATAGTGACCATTATCTATTCTTCTAAACCATTGTCAATAGTAATAATATTTTGCGTGAGATAAATAATTAAAATATAGGCTCTAAGGTCGATTGGATTCAATTTCAGCATATGGAACATTTTCTACATTATTAGCAGCACTGGTAGATGCTGGACAGCTCTCAATAGATAACTGGAATATTCATTACTAATGACCCAGACATTGCATCAAATCGTCTCTAGGGTTCTCATAGCAGCCTACATCTCACCGAAATGAACTTGTCACGAGGCGGATAAACGCATTATAAACAGAATATAAAATTCTTCTTGAAACAATCGTACAATAATAAATAACGTTTAAAGATCGCTCTTCTCAACAATCTTCTCCGGCTTAGTCCGCAGGAAGTGCGATGGACAAGCATAGCCGGTTGGGTTCTTGTCAAGATAGAGCTGGTGGTAGGTCTCGGCATCCCAGAACGTGTCAATTGGTTCAATCTTAGTCACAATCTTGTTGATGTACCAGGTCGCCTCCATTCGATCCTTGACCGCATGTGCAATCTTGTTCTGCTCGTCCGAGTGGGTGAAGATGGCTGATCGGTACTGGGGCCCAACGTCTGGACCCTGCTGGTCAACTGTAGTAGGATCATGCATCCGGAAGAAAAAGTCGACCAAAGTCTCGTAGGACACAATCTTGGGGTCGAACGAAATCTGCAGAGCCTCGGCGTGGCCAGTAGAGTGAGAGCAAACCTGCTTATAGTCTGGATTCTCCACACTGCCTCCAGTGTAGCCGACCTTGGCATCAATGAGACCCTTGCCATTGCCAAAATGCTTTCGGTACATGTGCTCTGTGCCCCAGAAGCATCCAGCAGCAAAGGTTGCGAGCTCGGCTCCAGTAGGAACCTGAAGCTCAGGAGAGACGGGTCCGTGGGTAGCAGCCATAGTTAGAGTTCGTGTAAAGCCAGTAAGAAGGGCAAAGTTTCTTGCAATATTAAAAATCATCACTTGCCCGTGTTTTTATAAATCGAGTCTCACTGTAGGGGCCAATCTGCATGAAAAGATGCGATCCACGCACAAAATTACTAATGTGGGATATGGTTTTTTTGTACCCGTGTATCCCTTAAGTCTAGCTCCGGAACCGGCGGCCCGAATCATAGCTTTCGCCCCCCGCTACGAATTGTTACAACTTGCTCTGGACCTGTCAAGATTGGCATAACCCGTGTGCAGCAGCAACCGTAGTAAAGCAGGTTTAAAAATTAAGGATTTTCAAGAGCAAGCCTAGCACAGCAGATGCAACTTTGAGTCTTACAAGCCGCAACAAGTGCGGCTTGTGACGCTGTCAAGTTAATTACGAATGCGGGGAGTGGTGCATGCACGGTTATCTTATCGGCAGTGAGTGTTGCCTTCCTCACACATCCAGCTATCCGTAGAAAGAGTATAGTAGAAGCAGTAGAGATTGTAGAGTCGCAATGAGCAAGGTATCGGCATTTGCAGCATACACGTTCGATGTGTTATACAGCCGGCTAAAGAAAACTGAGCCGCATAGCTTAGCGTACTTTCAGAAAGTGCTCAACGACTATGACGAAAATGTCAAGATAGGAAGGCGGTACCCACTATTTGTGACGTGGAATATTAAGGAAGGGAAAGATTACGAGCTGCGGGGGTGTATTGGGACGTTCCGGGAGCTGGAGTTGGAGGACGGGCTAAAGCAGTTCTCGATTGTGGCGTAAGTCGTTTGTAATTGGTAGGGGGCGGAAGCACTAACTCCCTTGGGATGGCAGCGCTTTGAGCGACACGCGGTTCGAGCCAATTGAGGCGTCTGAGCTCGAGGATTTGGAGTGCTGCGTAACCATACTTCGGAATTTTGAGAAGATAGAGGATCCATTGGACTGGACGGTCGGGAAGCATGGTGTCATTGCAGAGTTTGGCAAGCCCCATCTTAATGCAACGTTCCTTCCGGATGTAGCGTCTGAGCAGGGGTGGGATAAAGAGACGACCTTGGTTCATTTGGCGCGCAAGGCCGGCTTGAGGGTGCGGTCTTTTGACCAATTGAAAGATATTACTGTTGAGAGGTACGAGGGCGACAAGTCGCGGATAAAGTATCAAGAGTACATTGATTTGATTTAATCTACAAATGACGTCAGGCATTCAAATTGAGGTCATGATTTCATTGTGACATTCAGTCAGTCTATAACGTATTACGTACAATTTTGTTCTTTCTATAGCGAGATATAAATAAATATGATTATGCAACTTTAAGGCTTCTTGGTGGCCTGGTAAACCTTGCAGCCAAGCTTGTAAACCTGCTTGACCTTGCCATTGCTATCCAGAACACAAAGATCGGCATCAGCCCCAGTCTTGAGAGTACCCTTAGTACCAAGGACACCAATAGACTTGGCGGCATTGTAAGTGCAAGTCTTGACGGCCTCGGCCAAAGAAATGCCCACCCAGTTCATGAGGTTTCGCACGGAAATATCCATCTCCACAGCAGAGCCGGCAATGGTGTCAGTTCCGTTCAGGAACAGCTTGAGGCCCTGCTTGACAATGGTCTGGGTAGACCACGGGTAGGTGCCCGATGGCAGCCCCATTGGAGCCATGGCATCAGTGACCAAGACACAGCCCTCTGGATGCGAGTTGTATGCAATCTTGACACCGCTTGGGTGCACGTGGATGCCATCGACGATAATGCCGAAGAATGGCCTCTCATGAACAATCGAGGTCGGCGGCTCCGATCGGGTCTCGGTGAGATCCTTGTCGCTAGCACCGAGGAGGCCGAACAGGCCCATTTCTCGGTGGTGCGGCTGCTTCATGGCGTTGTAAACATGGGTCACCATCGTAGCGCCGTTTCGAACCGCCTCACAGCCACCGGCGTACTTGAGCACCGAATGGCCGAGGCAGACGGTGATTCCCAGATCAGTCAGATCGCCAATGGACTCCATGACACCCTCCTGCTCCGCCGCAACGGTGATCATTCGCGCGGACTTGAGGTTATCCTCACCATAGACGTCATAAAAGTCATCGATTCGGTTTGGAGCGGTCTTAATGGCGTCCTGGGGGTGGCAGCCCGGCTTCTGTGGGGAGAGGAAGGGGCCCTCGAGATGCACACCGAGATTCTCGGCGCCAGTGCTGATTCGCTCAGCGGTGAGCAACGGCAGGACCTTCCGGTACACGTGCTTAAAGGTGGACGGAAGGGTCGGGCAGAAGGAGGTCACACCAGTCTTGACAAGCTTTCGCGAGACATTGGCGAGCCCGGCCTTGAAAGCCTCGGCGGAGCCATCGCCAAACTTGTCGTCGGAGAAGTCAAAGCCAAACGCACCATTGAGCTGGACGTCAAGGAAGCCCGGGGAGAGAATGGCGCCCTCAAGATCAATCGTCTGCAAGTGCTGCGGCACCGGGGTCGGCGGGTCGATAATCTTACCAGTGAGGGTGTCTACCCACAGCTCAGAGTCCGGGAAAAGCTCACCGGCCTCACAGAGGGTGGCATTCACAAAGTGCAGGAATGGATAGGAGTTGATATGCGAGAAGGAGCTTTCAGAGATGGCCGAAATAGGCGAGTTGAGCGCCGAGTTTTGCAGCAACGTCGAGATGTCGCTTTCGCTCTCGGACGAAGAGACTCTAGAAAGGTCTATCGAAATGTCGCCTCGCATTTTTGTCTGGTATATAATAAATCTGAAAGACTAGATATTTTAATCACAATCTAGCTAGTCGGTTAGTAACACAGCCGATAAAGAGCTTAATCGGTATAGGATTATAGATAAAGGCTATATTATATGGCCGGGGCAGATTGGCACCCCAAAGGCATATATATAATGGCGCTGTATTTCTTTTTTAACTCAAAGCCCTTCATTTACGGTAATTTTGTTACTGGTGATCCTCTGATTCATGCCGTTGTAAAGATTGCCCCAAGGTGACATGTATCGGGGGTTAGCCCTGCTTGCGGGCGAAGGTAGCATTGATAAGTTACGTGAAACAATAGAAGCCCCATCCCGTTCATCTCATTCCCAAACCCAACCAGCTGGGCCACGAGTTCTCCGAGGATCAATAGGTCTCAATGCGACAAGATTAGTTGTATTTTTATTTTTTGAGCCCTAGAGCGTTCCCGAGAATTCCTGGTCAACAACTACCTCTCCTGTTTGCAATTGCCTTCTTGGCAGAACTGCTATTCCTTCATTTTTTATCGTTCCTGCCGCTTGCAGAGTCCCACCGTTACCTGTACCCGGCATACCGAGTCAAACGCTATAATTTTTTTTATTGTGACGTCGCGGGCGCACGCCCAATGTAACGTTGGGACAATACCGAGACCTGGAGAGATGGGATGGTGGAGGGGAGGGCCAAGCCATATAGAGAGAGTCACTACAGTAATAAGCTGGTGGTACTGCTACTGTATCGAGGCGAGAGTGCTACCACAACTTGTCCATTTGCCACTACCACCCTAGAATTTTTCATCTCTGACAAGAGTGCTGGCAAGCACGTTACACATTGGATGGAGACAATGCTTGAAGCAATAGGTGGCTCTAGCGGCTGGTAATTTATTTTTTTACGGCGACATATCTTTTCTTTCCCTAATGTCGGAGTACTGGGGCTCTCTCTATACCCCACGGGTCTGTAAATTTTTCGATCGGCTTTTTCGCCGGAATTTACCCCAGGCTTAGTGGTCTTTACCTCCGAAATCGCCGGTCTGAGTATGTATTTATTTTGCCGGGGTTGCGTGCGGCGCTCCCTGCAATCTCCGACATTGCCTCTGGGG
>PPJM03000047.1:0-85844 GCA_003705765.3 Blastobotrys mokoenaii
GGTGTTTTTTTTTTTTTTTTTTTTTTTTTTTTTTTTTTTTTTTTTTTTGAAGTTTACATACTCGGCATTTACTCGAAACTCTATACTCGTCGGGCCACTTTTCACACTCTGTGATCTGTTAACAATGACCTCGAAGCCCCCCATATCTCTGCATCACCGGCGCATGCTAATCTCGAAACAAAACCGTTACTGAGACTAATAAAGGTTATTACACACTCCCTATCGGCATTATTTAAACTATCCCTACAGGCTAGTCCCCTGCACCCTGGCTGCTAATTTCAATCCGGCAATCTCCCACACCCTCACACCATGCCCGGTCACTGTTCGGGGTGGAGTCGACCTTGGCTACCGTCGGCTAAGTGGTCGGCTAACAAGTGAAGCCGCCAGTAGAGGGGTCGATGCGTCATTGGCCCAATCCGGGAATGGCGCGGCGGATAAATTTCTCCGGGGTCGGGGCTGCAGGAGGGGATCCACCTGAAAATCCAACTTTCCCACTTGACACACCCAATTGTGCTCTTTCAACATGTCTTCGCCTAACGACAAGCGTAAGTCTCTCGCAAGCGTCCTCAGGGTGTGCTAACTCGGCGTAGCCTTGCCATTTATCTACCAGTTTGTTTCCGGTGCCGTTGCCGGCATCTCGGAGGTATGTGACCGCTAGTGGGGAGAGGTGGAGATACTAACTAGCCAGATTCTTGTCATGTACCCATTGGACGTCATCAAGACCCGAGTCCAGCTCCAGGTTGGCTCGGGCACTGGTGGTGAGGCCTACAATGGCATGTACGACTGCTTCAAGAAGATTGTCAAGAACGAAGGGTAAGTGTGTTAAATGGCTGCATGTGAGAGCGTGAAGGTAACCGAGGGTAGTGCGAGCCGACTGTATCGGGGCATCACCGCTCCAATTCTCATGGAGGCGCCAAAGCGAGCGACTAAGTTCGCTGCCAACGATGAGTGGGGCAAGTTTTACCGAAGCGTGTTCGGTGTGCAGAAGATGAACCAGAGTCTGTCTATTCTCACCGGTGCGACTGCCGGTGCCACCGAGTCCTTTGTCGTGGTTCCGTTCGAGCTCGTCAAGATCCGTCTGCAGGACAAGTCGTCCAAGTACACTGGTATGCTCGATGTGATCAAGCAGACTGTCGCTAAGGAGGGCGTGTTGGCTATGTACACTGGTCTTGAGGCCACCATGTGGAGACACGTTTCGTGGAACGCTGGTTACTTTGGTGTCATTTTCAAGGTGCGAGAGATGTTGCCAAAGGCCGACTCCAAGTCTGCCCAGATGACCAATGACCTGATCTCCGGTAGTATCGGTGGTACCGTTGGTACCATGCTCAACACTCCGTTTGACGTGGTCAAGTCGCGAATTCAGAACACTCCAAAGGTTCCAGGCGTCATTCCAAAGTACAACTGGACCGTGCCATCTGTGCTGACTGTGTTCCGAGAGGAGGGCTTTGGTGCTCTTTACAAGGGCTTCTTGCCAAAGGTGCTTCGACTCGGCCCAGGCGGTGGTATTTTGCTCGTCGTTTTCACCGGCTGCATGGACTTTTTCCGATCTCTGCAGTAAAAAAATTTCTTATTGGATTGGAAGCTAAAAACTAAAAGTTGGTGCACTTTTAATGATGGTCGGTGATGAATTACATAGACGCGAATGACAGATTGCCCGTTTACTATTCTATTCTACCTTGCTATTGTATAGTCGGGCTCTATTCAATGCGTAGTTCGTATTATTTTTAAGCCGAGTCGACCATTCGTAACGGGCATATCCTCTCCGGTTCCTTTCCACCAATAAACACCGAGCAATGCCACTGACCCTGCAGCTGCTCCCCCGCTTTGAAATTGGTTCGGGTAAATTATTCAGACGAGAGGGGCAAATTGTATAATGTATATTTCCTTCTGTCCCCATATCCTCTCCCCATTTGAACAGTTGTGTGCAAGCGCGTAACCTACTATGCGCCTATTTACGGAGGTACCCGCAAAGCACACAGATCAGATCAGCACAGCCTGATACTAATCAGTATGCCTCATTTGGTTACAATATTGGAAAATCAGTATCACATCACAGTTCAATTAGCAAACTACATAAACGAATTAAATTAAAATTGTATGGCCCACCAGCCCGCAACAATCACAACACGAATCCGCCTGCAAGAGCGGTCGCGACAAGCTGAAAGTTGATAGGCACTAAGACGACCACAACTACGCGAATAGCACTTCTTCTTTCCAATAGCTTGACGCCTGCCCACCAGTAGAAAAAAGATAGACAAGCAACACGGTATAATTAGCTATGGATTTCCGCACAAAGAAGAAAAAAGAAGAGATCAATCGGAGCAGGAAAACTCATCTTTTATAGCCATCCGTATGGCGCGAGCGCGCGAAAAAAATTTCACCCATGCATGTTCAGTATTGAACAATGTTTGAGATCAAAGACATTTTATCTCCATGGCGACATTCTTCAATGAACAGGTTATCAAGAGCTTTATATAAATGGATAAGATAGTTATTACATCAGTGTATTGATAAGGAGCACTAATTAAGCAGCCTCTCTCGACTTTCGGTCCTTGGAAGCGACTCAATCGACCCATACAACTTCTTCTCCGCTGGACCTTTGAGCTCATTGGCCCCTGCAACATCAATTGTAGCCTGCCGAGCAACTAATTCGTCGATCTGAGCAATTGCACTACCTGTGTACTCTATCACAGGTGTCCTGATGTCAGAGTCAATTTGAGTTCGAAGCTGCTCACCGATATCAGCGACCTGAGCCCTGCTCTTCGCAATACTGTCCATTATATTTGACTCCACAGCGTTCACTGATCGCTCAGTCAAGACAAATTTCTCTCGGTTAGCCTCTGAATGGCCCTTGTACATCTTTTCTGCAGTTGCAATATTAGTCAACATTTCATTGAGCTTCTCAGAGAGGTCTTTCTTGCTCTCGGAGATGGACTCAATACGGTCCTTTTGGTTCTGCTCTATAGCCTCGGTAGTAGAACCAACCATCAATGCTGTTTTATTGGTAAATTCATCGAGAGATATCGACAGAGAATCCCTATTAGCGTCCGCCTTCTTTGCAAATTCAACTGTATTGGCCCCAATCTGATCCACCCTTGATATTAAATTAGCTTGCTGGCTCTCAATTCCCATCTTGGCTTGTACCACGGCTTCTTGCTCGATTGCAACGAGATGGTCCAGGGAAGTGAGCCGCGTTGAAAGCATTTGATCAATCAAGTTATTGACAACATCCTTTAGGTTGGTGACATCCCTGGAGAATTCCTCTTTCTGTACGCTAATTGTTTCGATGATGTTATTGGAGTTTTTATTCAACTGTGTTGAAGTAGTCCGCACCATTTCATCAACATGACTCCGCAACTCCTTCACTTCTCGGCTCTGCTGCGAATTATACGCCTCAATTGCATTGAAGGCGCTGCAAATCTTTTCTCCGAGACGCTGATAAGAAATGGAAGCATGATTCCCTAAGTCCCTAAACGCCTTTGCCAGGTCTTGTGAATTCTGTTTTGAAACATCAGCAATGTCAGCGAGCTTTGCTTCGACAGCTCGCTGAGCCTTAGTGCATGCCTCGGAAATAGAGTTCAGTAGGTTGGCCAAATCTCTTTGCGAGCTTGCTAGACCACTGGACAATTCAGAGGTTCTGGCCCGAACGCCGTCGAGCTCTGTTTGGATAAGCGCTGATAATTCCACAAAACCTTCCTCTTGGTCAGATACAGTCGAAGCGATCTTCGCTTCAACTGACCGTGACTGGCTGTTGAAGTTAGCATTAAAGTCACGTGTAGTCTGTTTGAAGGTAGTCGAAATTGTGCTTATGGACTCCTTAAGGCTGCAAACGTTCTTAGAATTATGATCGTTTGTTTCGTTAAGGCCACCGATATCACACTGCAACAATTGTATATCGCCAACTGCATTCTCCAAACTTTCCATTAACTCAGTTCCGGCTTCAAACAGCTTCTTTTCGGTCTCTGCATGGGCCGCAGAAACAATTTTCTCTTGGTGTAAAAGTTCATTGACAGAGTCCAGCCGTTTCTTAGTTTCATTCAATGCGTTAGTGGTGTCTTGTAGTTCGCGGCGAGAATTCGATAATTCATTCTCTTTCTGCGCCACAACTTCCTTCACCCGATCCAAATCTCGCCCATAGGTCTCTCGCTCCTCCTTCATCTCCTCAAGCTGTTTTTCCACAACATCCAAGCGCATTCGCTGTTCCTCCGCAAGTACCCGCCTGCTTTCACTCTCGTCGACTAGTGCACCATAGGATTCACTGCTTAGGTAGACTCCTTCCTTTTGCCTCATCGCATTCAATTCAGCCCTCAGTTTCTCTATCTCTGCAACGAACTCAAGCATGTGCTCCTGCTTGCTCATCGATTGATTTGCAGTGGGCTTGTTTTTGATCCTTGCTGCTCGACTTGCATACTCGAGTGTACTCAATGTCTCCTCCAAGCTAACTTTAGCTGGACTTACAGTCGCTACAATGCACGTCTTGGTCCCACCGCCAAGGGAATCCTGAAGGATACGGGTCAGCTTGGACTCTCGGTATGGAACATGCGAAGAACGTTCAACCAGGGAATTGATAACCCTCCCCAAAGTCAGCAAACTCTGGTTAATCATACCAGCTTCTCGAGCCCGCTTATTGTCAGCCCCAGATCGGTTAATGTTTTCAGAGCCTGCCAGATCCACTAGATTAAGTTTTCCAACCCTCACGATTTCTTCCCCATCCTGATTGACTTCCTTTATATGCGTCGTAATTGTGAATACCGAGTGCGAGCGACTAGAATGGTCATTGCATTTGGTAGATGCGACCTGTCTCTTCGTAGCACCGTGACGCAAGATCTCCAGAGCACCCCTAAAGTCCCTAATGTATGCTTCCTCCATTCCGTGAATAATCACCGATTTCTTGCTTGCATCATCGTAGATTTTAACTTTAGCAGTGTCATCGACCGCAATGAGATCCCGAAGCTCTTCATTGTAAAGCTCAATATACGACACTTTGACAGAGAATTCACCAGATTCTTCCTCAAGCTCCTGGAACAATTGGTGCAGAACTCTAGGAATGATGCCAGCATTGGGAGAGGGGCGATTTTTTACCGTCGCATCAAGGTCCCCTGTCATGGTGTACGTCTTGCCAGTGCCAGTTTGTCCGTAAGCAAAAATAGTGCAATTGAACCCTCCAAGGAATTCCTTTAGCACGTTTGTGGCAACTTGTTTATACACCATTGATTGATCGCTTTCAGGGCCGAATACGTGATCAAAAGTGTACGTCTTGTTTGTATAGGCATTACTGCCTCGAACAAACAGCTCTTTGCCATTGGCATCGCCTGTCGTAGAGATCACTACAGAGCTATTCTCGGCTACTTCTCGTTCATTCCTCGCTCTACAACGTACATATACTTTGATGTTCGACGGTACATCTTCAACAGCAGCACGCACTGGAGACGCATTACGCGACTGACCCTGAGGCGGAGCAATGCTAGTCGACTGTAAAGACCCTGAGCTAGACTTTTTGGCAGGACTCGCATCTCTTGATGTGCCGCCCCGTTGTGGGGTGACACTGGCCCTCGTCCCTCTCCGCTGAGGTGTAAGACTCGGCCGTGGATCAATGCCCATCCTTGATCCTCTGCGAACAGGGATCCCTTCATGGTAGCTAACAGGGCGAATCTCCTTCTCTGTCCGGCTGGATCTCCGCGCATGCCCGTATATGCTTGATCTCCTGGTTGAGACCCTTCTAGCCGGTGAAAGAGTGGGAATGGCCATTTGTTTACCAACAACGCTCTATAGTCTTCTGACAAAAGGGGGAATAGGAACCCAGTCCAACTTTATATCGCAGCAACTCCTTGCCCCCTTAGCCTCCGGCAACGCACTACAACCGTTTTAAAATTTCCCAAACATAACAAAAATGCGCGTCGGGATCATGCAGGAAGGGGATGCATTTTTGCAACGCGTTCAAGCTGGGCTTGACGCTTGCTGAGTACTTTGGAAGGATGCATTGATTTTTCTCCAGCGTCATCCGTGAATGCGGGAAATGGGCAACCGGTAATTCCGGCCAGTACAGCCCCTGCGGCTCATATCAAGAACCTTAGCAATGCAAATGAAATATTGACGAAGAAGCCAAATAGCATCATATGGCGCTGGCGGTCTGACAACAGGTTCGAATCCTTGATAAATATGACCAGTACTCCCAGGAACATTCCAATGAGTACCCCTATCAGGTCGTCGAGATAGTCGCCGCCTAAAAGTGACGTGTTGTCGACCATCTCTCCAGCCCCTGTGTCGATCCATTGCTCCTCCATCTGTGCCATAGCCTCGCGATTAGAGTTTGCTGTTGCTCCGCCGTAAATAGAGCTGAATTGTTGGCGCAACTGGTTAATATCGTCATCACTGAATCCCGTAGCCCGTAGTCTATCAAATCCACGAAGTTCCGGTAAAGTGCTTCGCGTAGGCACTCTGCTATCATACTCGCTTTCTTTTGCAAGCTCCTCTGCCGTAAGACCGTCTCCCACCGAACAATGGATGTAAATCTTGTCTTGGGATGCATCGTTGGCCACCTCGCTAGCAATGTCCGTCTTGTCGTTCAGAACTTTACCGGTATGGATTAACCGTAGTCGGCGGTTAGATATACGCTCTCCAACGGATTGGCGAATCTTCTGCCTCAGGGTAGAGATATTAATCATATACACATCGCGGATGCGCAGGGTCAAGTCAGGTATATCTTCCGAGAACTTAACTATAAACGTGGCAGGGGTGGCATCTACAAGCTTGGCCTTGCCTTTGTTCTTTGAGGAGAGAATATTCTTCTTACCCTGCTCAGAGGAGTTTGCCGTCGACGAGGTGTCCTCGTCACTCTGTGGCATGGCGGTTGGTGCTTAGGTATAGTGGGTTCGCGAGGTTGGGATATGAAACGGCGACATATGTGCAAGTCGGAGGGGGGCTTATCTTGAAGTAGATAAAAGACCCACTGCAGAATCTGTGTCCAGGCTATAATAAAATAAATATATTCTTTTTCGTTGGTTATATCACGGAATTGAAGTGATTAGAAAGTGATAGAGGCATGGATGTTAGAAGTATAAAGATAAAGTAAATCTGAGACATCATGTATTTGAATGTCAAGTTTAAACGAGAAATTGAGCACTACGATAGGTTTCCCTCTTTATTTAATTAAATCAATGAGAGATATACACAAGGGGATGTCTTTCGATAATTAGTTTTGCCAATCGATGACCTAGGTATATTGTTACATAGCTCTCCTCAGTCTAAACTGGTCGAATACCATGGAGCTAATTGCCTATAAGTTTTTCCTATAGATGGAAAATGACACTCCTAATGAAGCAATTGAAAATATACGAGATTTAAAAACGATATCACCTTGTTAGAATCAGATAATTGTTTTGAAGCAACAGTATTTGTTTACTACGTAGTATTAGTGGATGATTAGACAATTGTGAGCTTTTCGGAATTACAGGTAGATTACTGGTACAGTTATGGATCTCTTACAATTCGAAATAGAGTGAACTACTGCCAATTCAAGCGATGTGCTCAATTTTACTTTGCGCATGGTGAGACTCAGTTCAATCTGCTTCGCCAACACTGCTATACAAGCAGAGATCTACAAACTCAAATATGGCTCTCCCTGCACATACCCTGAAACACTTCGATTAAGGATGTAACTGTGCACTTATAAGAGAACTGCCCGAGAGCTCGATATTCCTCTCCATGAAATACTGTATGGCAATGCTCATACTTCATATTGTGGAAATACCAAAGTATTGGTAAGACTCAGCAAATCTACGACATGTCAACCCGCTGCGGCGGTTTTTTTGTAGTCTAGCCCAAGCAACAACTCTGCAGCCTAAACGATTGTTTTTGTGGAATTGATCAATACTAAATAGTTATCGACCCATAGTGCAAAAATTTTGATCCTGTCACACACCCTCCTGCATCGTATTCATCGCAGCTGCAATACATACAGCAAGGCGGAGGCTCAATTTTCCCAGCGGACCGGACTAACCAACCTTCCCCCTTTTCGACCCTAATTTATCAGAGGCACTGGGTTATTCGTGGAAAAGAGTCCATAGCCTAACTTACCAATAACCCAGGCTAGGCGCTAGGAAAAGCGCTCGTTGCTGATACATATCCGCGTCCTCATGTCTACCTCGACAGATGAGATACCATTCCCTAGCCCGCGAAACCCGACAAGCACGCGGACGAGGGTGAGTGGGCGGTCACGGGCGCTGACCCAATCGAGCCGCCTCAGTGATAATGAGAGCACCAGGTCTTCGCGATACCTTCATATTGCCCGGCCCCTACCTGTGTGGGTTGTGGACCCCAAGGACCGCGGTGGCTCGAGGGCGCCCGAGTCCGTATTCTCGCGTGATCACTTTTCGGGGTATGGCATTCAAGAGGAGGAGCCGCGGCCGAGCTCTCCCCTGACTGACAAGAGTCGTTGGAACTCATTTAAGCTAGCTACTACCCGGCCCGAGCTAAATGCCGTCGGAGGATACATTGATGAAAAAGCGCTGACAGAGCAAGGGGACTACGAATCAGAATGGCTAGGGGATCGCCGTAGCGGTGAAATGGCTAGTTGCTCCTCTTCTCGGCGAGGGCTGTTTGGTCGTGGCAGGAACGACACAACTGCAGAAGAGCCGTACGCCTTGTCGACTGCCCGGTACTTTGTGTCCGAAGAATCGCGGAAGGTGTGGCAGCCGCGCTTGACATTTATTCTGCTTAACAATCCTTACGTGCCTCTAACTTTGAGGGCAATTATATTTATTCTCTCAGTCGCCGCTTTGGGACTCGCCTGTTCCATCTTCGTCCATTCGCTGCACGCATTCCCGGCACCCATTACGCAGCAGCCTTCCACCATCATGGCGGTAGTGGTACAGTCCACAGCGCTGATATACCTCGTTTACATTACATATGACGAGTACTCTGGCAAGCCCCTGGGTCTGCGGGAACCTAAGGCGAAGATGCGACTTATTATGCTTGACTTGCTCTTTATAATTTTCTCTTCCGCTAACCTCTCGCTAACGTTCAACACCCTCTACGACGTCACATGGACTTGTCATGTCAGCCATGAGGACTCCATTCTGCCTGACGTGGAGTACAACTACTCTATCTGCTCCCGGCAGCGTGGACTAGCGGCCTTTCTCTTTATGGTCCTCGTCATGTGGGTCGCTACGTTTACCATCTCTATCTTCCGACTTGTTGAACGAGTCTCGCAATGATATCCCTTCTTCCTCCCTTGTCCCCTGCTAATCTTTTCTGCATATATATTTATTTTATTTCACCTCTTATGTACCATGAATTCGATTAACTATTCTATCTGGTTTATTCTCCACGGCTTGCATTCTCCTTTAAGTCCGCCACGTAATTTGCGACACGCCAGTTATTACAATAGCTTGTGAAACAAATAATCAATGGTCTATTATAACCGTGATACAGGGCAATTTAGTACAGTCCCCAAATGCAGCGAAACTGAAAGAGATATTCAGGGGTAGCTGCCCCTTTAAGAGGGTATTGAGAGACCCTAGTCCTATAGTTTTTTTGTCGAACTGTTGAACATGCCACCAATTTATAGCACCACAGAGCCATGCACTCCTTCATTCAGGGAATTGATACCTGACAAGATCTGGATTAATATGCAAGTCACTACTCCAGACTCATCGCTGCATCTAGTCCAGTTATGTTAGGAATAGTCGGAGATCCGATCGACGGAAAAAAAAATCAAAGATTTCTAATCGGCCGTCGAGAGTGAAATTTGTTATCTCCAAACGTGGTAGATTTCGATATGGCGCCTCAATTTAAGCCGAATCCAAGAAAGGTACGTTATTATGGGAATCAGTGACTATCTGAGCAACTGACTGATGAAATTCAGGGGCGGAAGGCGGCAGGTCACGACCACGATCATGCTGAACAGCCGC
This sequence comes from Blastobotrys mokoenaii, assembly GCA_003705765.3. Taxonomy (NCBI): domain Eukaryota; kingdom Fungi; phylum Ascomycota; class Dipodascomycetes; order Dipodascales; family Trichomonascaceae; genus Blastobotrys; species Blastobotrys mokoenaii. The sequence goes on from PPJM03000047.1 coordinate 9,912, forward strand.
AGGACAGCTTTAATGAGCTCCTGCAGCCCGAGTATAAGGGAAAGAAGCTGACCGATCCAATCAACACAGCCGAGGACAAGTGGAACTTGCTCCCGGCGTTTCTCAAGGTCAAGGGTTTAGTGAAGCAGCATTTGGATTCATTCAACTTCTTTGTCGAGACTGACATCAAGAAAATCATTAAGGCGAATGAGCTCATTCTATCTGACGTTGACCCTGAATTCTATCTCAAGTACATGGATGTCCGTGTCGGTATGCCCCAGAGAAGAGAAATGGGTGCAGGAAACATGCTTATTACTCCGCATGAGTGCCGGCTGAGAGACTTGTCCTATTCGGCTCCGATTTTCGTTGATGTAGAGTACACCAGAGGTAAGAAGATTCTGCGGAAGCGTGGTCTGGAGATTGGACGAATGCCAATTATGCTCAGGAGTTCACGCTGCGTACTAAAGGACAAGGACGAGCATCAAATGGCCAAGATGAATGAATGCCCACTAGATCCTGGTGGATACTTCATTGTGAATGGTACCGAGAAGGTCATTCTTGTGCAGGAGCAGTTGAGCAAGAATCGAATCATCGTTGAATCTGATGAAAAGAAGGGAATAGTACAGGCTTCTGTCACGTCATCGACCCACGAACGGAAGTCCAAGACTTATGTGTTGACCAAGAATGGTCGAATTTACCTTAAGCATAACTCTGTCAGTGAAGAAGTACCGATTGTGCTTGTTCTCAAGGCAGCTGGCCTAGTAACTGACCACGAGATTGTCGAGCTAGTTTGTGGATCTAATCCCAAATATCAGGACATCTTTGCTGTCAACTTTGAGGAATATAACAAGCTGGGGCTCTACACTCAGCAGCAGGCATTGGAGTACCTTGGTAGCAAGGTTAAGACGATCCGACGACTCAACACACCAAAGCTGAGTCATCTGCAAGAAGGTATGGAGGCGTTAGCCACGACGATCGTTGCACACATCTCAGTAGAGAATCTTGATTTCAGAGAAAAGGCTCTTTACCTTGCGGTCATGACGCGACGGGTAGTGCAAACCCTAGACAATCCCAAGATGGTTGATGATCGTGACTACGTGGGTAACAAGCGTTTGGAGTTGGCCGGCCAGCTCATGTCATTGCTTTTTGAGGATTTGTTTAAAAAGTTTAACAGTGACCTCAAGGCCGGTATTGACAAGGTACTCAAGAAGCCGAACCGAACTAACGAGTTTGATGCACTCTTTAACATCAGCATGAACACAACTACCATTACAAGTGGTATGAACCGAGCCATCTCGACTGGTAACTGGTCATTAAAGCGATTTAAGATGGAGCGTGCAGGTGTTACCCACGTTTTGTCGCGACTTTCGTACATTAGTGCGCTGGGTATGATGACCCGAATCTCTTCTCAGTTTGAAAAATCGCGGAAGGTATCCGGTCCTCGAGCCCTCCAGCCTTCGCAGTTCGGTATGCTGTGTACTTCCGATACGCCAGAAGGTGAGGCATGTGGTCTGGTCAAGAACCTTGCATTAATGACGCATATCACCACTGATGATGAGGAGGATCCAATTCGACGAACCTGTCTCATGTTGGGCGCAGAAGACATTTCTATTGTAGGTGGACACGAGCTGCATGCTCTCGGAAATTACGGTGTCTATCTTAATGGTACACTTATGGGAATTACGCGTTTCCCAGCCAAGTTTGTAAAGAGCTTCCGGCAACTGCGTCGAACTGGCAAGATTAGCGAGTTCATTAGTGTGTACTGCAACCACCATCATAACGCTGTGCATATCGCCACTGACGGTGGCCGAATCTGCCGACCATTGATTATCGTCGACAATGGCGAGTCCAGGGTCAAGGAAGAACATCTTCGCGGATTGATGTCTGGCCAGTTGGTATTTGATGACTTCCTGCGAATGGGTCTAGTCGAATATCTTGACTGTAACGAAGAAAACGACAGTTTAATTGCATTATACGAAAAGGATTTAGGACCTGATACGACACATTTGGAGATTGAGGTCTTTACAGTGCTTGGAGCCGTTGCGGGCCTGATTCCATATCCGCACCACAACCAGTCGCCGCGTAACACGTATCAGTGTGCTATGGGTAAGCAAGCCATTGGGGCTATTGCATACAATCAGCTGAATCGAATAGATACGCTGTTGTACCTTATGGTTTATCCACAGCAACCAATGGTGAAGACGCGAACCATCGAGCTGATTGATTACGACAAATTGCCGGCTGGGCAGAATGCTGTGGTAGCCGTCATGAGTTACTCAGGTTATGATATTGAGGATGCGCTTGTTCTTAACAAGTCGTCTATTGACCGAGGCTTTGGGCGGTGCCAGGTGATGAAGAAGAATACGACAATTCTCAAGAAGTACCCGAACTCGACCAGTGATAGGCTTAACGGTATTTCGAAGGAGAGAGTTCCTGACGGTGAGGGAGGCTTTGTGGAGAAGCCTACCTTCCAGCATGAGGCACTTGGTGTCGATGGTCTCGCCGAGGTAGGTGAGAAGGTCGAGACTGGCCAGGTGTACATCAACAAGGCTGTCCCACTGAACGCCGGAGATGAGAATGTGCTCACCTCCAGCACCAATGAGGGCGAGTTCAGGGAGACTCCAGTCACTTACAAAGCACCGGAAGCTAGTATCATTGACAAAGTAATGCTGTCAACACATGAGAGCGAGACTCCGCTGATTAAGGTGCTTTTACGGCAGACTCGTCGGCCAGAGTTGGGCGATAAGTTCTCTTCGCGTCACGGACAGAAGGGTGTGTGCGGAATCATCGTCCAACAGGAGGATATGCCGTTCAATGACGAAGGTATTTCCCCTGATATCATTATGAACCCCCACGGTTTCCCATCTCGAATGACTGTCGGCAAGATGATCGAACTTATTTCTGGAAAGGCTGGTGTTCTGGACGGATCCCTTCAGTACGGCACTTGCTTTGGCGGTTCCAAACTGGCTGACATGTCCAAAATTCTCGTGGATAAGGGATTCAGTTACTCTGGCAAGGATATGCTTTACTCGGGTATTACGGGTGAATGCCTTCAGGCCTACATTTTCTTTGGTCCGATTTACTACCAGAAATTGAAGCATATGGTTATGGATAAGATGCATGCGCGACCACGAGGTCCTCGGGCGGTGTTGACACGACAGCCGACTGAAGGTCGATCACGAGACGGTGGTTTGCGATTGGGTGAAATGGAGCGTGATTGTGTCATTGCATATGGCGCGTCGCAGCTTCTGCTCGAGCGACTGATGATCTCTTCCGATGCGTTTGACATTGATGTGTGCCAGAAGTGTGGCCTTATGGGCTACAATGGCTGGTGTACTGCCTGTAAGACTACGGAGCAGGTGGTCAAGATGACCATCCCGTATGCTGCCAAGCTCTTGTTCCAGGAACTCATGGCAATGAACATTGCTCCTCGTCTCAAGCTGGGTGATGTATTTGAGTGATAGAATGTATATATATACTGATTAATCTAACAATTTACAGACTCGGTACTGCATTTCATTTGGCATAGCTATATTATTCAAACTTTTGTGATATAGTCTTTATATTTACTGATCAAACTAGAATATTAGGAACTTCACTAGGAATTTTGACCTTCGCTTTACTACGTTGGTATCTATGCAGGTGTCATCGGCAGATGGTGCGTACAGTCACACTCTCGTCTCTTTCCCGTAGACCTTCTATCTTCCTATTTCTCACAATTTATACAAATAGCCTAGCTCCATCTAGTTTGTTTGCCCTTTCCAAAGACTTGCAAATCTGCAAAACTTGCCTTTGCCAACCCGTGTAGATTACCTGCAGTAAAATAAGATCTGCGTTCAGCCGTGCGTCTGTAGGGAGGGATAAAATTGGGCATATCGGCCCATAGGCGCAGGGCAATGCGCCACCCCCATAACTAATACTTGAAGGACCGCCCCTTTGAGTCCCAGTTGGCTTTCAAACCATTTGCAAGTATCAACATGCCTGACTATAGCAGGGTAAGTACGGTTTCGTGGTGGTTTGACACAATAACTAACAGAGCAGGTTCCTTCAGAGTCGCGGCTCGACACCCCGAGGGAAGCCGAAGAGCACGACAACCTAGTAAGCGCTTTTGGCACAGACTCCGAAGACGGCAGTGACCTAGAAGACTGGGAGGACGACCGGGATATCCAGGGAGCGAGGCGAGGTATCCATAATCCGTTTGCACGCACTGGCACGAGATACGCTCCGATCGAGGTTACGTCTTCAAGCGATGTCCTCTTTGACGCGGGGGGCCCATCCAACTCCCCAGCCGAGGGTTCCTCTTCTTCTTCTACGACCAATGTTGCCGAAGTGAACCGCGCGGAGGCGACTAATACTAATGGGTCGGATTTTGCATCTACTTTCCAGCGACAGCAGCACCGGTTCCAGCCGTTTAGGTCGCTCTTCTCGTGGAATCGAGGATCACAGGGCGGGACAGCCAATAACAATAACAACGACGGCGTCTTTGCCAACATTACGGCCAAGCCCAACTCGGAGAAGCCGGAGGACGATGATGACGAGCCTCCTTCTTATGAAGAGGCCGCCGCTGACGCTACACCGCCATACTGGGAGACGACTATTCTGACTCCAGGGTATAGCGATGAGCTGTTTATTGAGGGTCTACCGGTTGGTACGCCCATTAACTTCATTTGGAATATGATTGTGTCTTCGGCGTTCCAGTTTGTCGGGTTCTTCTTGACCTATCTGCTCCACACATCGCATGCCGCCAAGCACGGGTCGAGGGCCGGTTTGGGGTTCACGCTCATTCAGTGTGGCTACTATCTGACTCCTGAGAGCGAGGGAGGGTCGCCCAAAACCGATACGCCGGCCCCGCCCAGCGAGTTCAAGCCAAACAACCCCAATGACTATGATATTTCGGCTGTGGGGGTAGTTTCAGGGACGTTTTCACAGGGACATGCGTCGGCAACGCCTGACGCCATTCCACAGTCGAACGACATGGACACTGCTGGTTGGATCTCTACTGGGCTGATTGTAGTTGGCACAATCATCATCCTCAAGAGTGTGTTTGATTACATTCAGGCCCGGCGGATGGAGGCTGCTATTCTCTCGTCCAATAATACCACGCAGGATGAGACCGCCCCTCAGACAGCCGAAGAAATGGTCTAATTCATCAACCGGAGCACAAGGTTCCTGTTTTGTTCGTTCGTTCGTTTTGCATTTCAACGTGTATTTATTTCTATAGATCCCTTCAGGAGGCAGTTAATTCAGAATCATCATGACCTTCTCATAAACAGTGAACACAATACCGCCGCTGAAAATGAGTCGCCCGAGCCGAGGTGTGGCTCCCTTCCAAAAGGTTAGAACACCCTCGTTTTTGAACACTTTGACAAAGCAGTCAAGCGTACCGCTGTACAGCGTCTTCGACTCGAGACTCTGCATTCGCGTCTTGACCGTATCCAGCGGCATGGTCGTGTAAACAGTAATGATACCGGCAATGGCGCCAATGCCAAAGGTCTCCACCGAAGAAAGCGGCAGAGTTGGGTCCGCCTTGTAGGACTGCACAAACGTCTTCATAGCATTGTAGGAGCCCAGCCGCACGCCCTGGTTAGCGGCCTGGCGCATGGTGACAGGCACAACACCCTTGTAAATGCCAGAAAAGCCCCGCTCCTGGAAAAGCCGGATCGGGCCCTTGACAATCCCCTGGTATTTGGGGTTTGCCGACCGCTTGTCGTCGATCATAGCCGTCTTGATCGTCTCGAACGGAGTCACCGCACACACAGACTCCAGCACGCCGGCCCCAAGTCCAGCAATGGCGCCCCGAGTCCGCGACAGGTGGCCATTCTCGTCTGTAAGAGCAAGCTTGATCGAATCAAACCCAAGGAATCGCACTGCGGCCTTGGCCGTATTTCCTACCACAAATGCACCGCACCCCGTATAGAGCGCGCCAACACCCTGTGCCTTTGCTGTGTTGGCAATGAGCTTGAGAGGGTTTCTCGACGCCGTCGAGTTCTTATCGAGCAGCTGGAGCCGCGTCTTTGCGAACTCAAACGGGTACTATAGGTTCCATTAGCTCTCGGCTACATAACCGAGGGGTCTCCGATACATACTGTGATCACCCCTTCAATGGCACCGGCAGTACCACCGGCCACGAACGACTTCCACTTTTCAGGCTACCATAGTTAGCTTTGGCGCGAGCTTCAAGAACCTTGCTTACCTTCTTCTCTTCTGGCTTCGACATGGCTACCTTACAGGAGTTCTTTGAGTCATGCGATATTTCACCGGATCTAACTGATCGGCGAAATTTCAAATACTTAATTACGTAACATAACCGTTGATAACGACTTGGGCGGTACAGATCTCACAAATGTTTAATTAGAACTGAAAAGATGGAGCATAGTTAAATTTTCCATGGTTAATCTCCATATTATATAGACAGGGGTGAACGATAATTTTTATCTGAAGATTTGGCTAGCAATGGCCAAAAGCTAGGGCCGTTAGACTTTATTTGACGCGTTCCGCCGGTCTTCATCATCGCTCTCAACACTAAAATTGTCATCGTCGACTGCACGTAGCTCATACTCTTCAGCTTCTGTGGCCGTGGGCTGAGCTGCAGGAATGCGATAGTAGTCTGGAGACTTTCGGAACCGGCCCATGATACTCTCCCAGAACAGTCGCCGCTTAGACCGACCGAGTAGAAGATAGACAATTGCTGCTAGAACACCTAGGAATACCAATGACCCCCAAAGACGATGCGAACGATTTTCTAGTACGTCGTCTAGATCTGGAAGGTACCCAGAATTCACAGTTTGGCTGTAGCCCCACTTATTGTTGGCGTAAATACCGGTATGGTACTTCGCCTTCCTGGTCTTGGCAGCGTCGCTCGAAGCATAGATAACAGCTCTGCCAAGAGTCCAAGTGAATTCGACTCCATCGATTTTCTCGGCAGTCTGCAAGGGAAGGAGGAACTTTTGAATGTCGTTTGAACTATCCACAGGTGACGATTCGTTAGGAAACTGGAACCCTTCATCGATCACACCCAAAACCCAAGTGGATTTAAAACAGAGATTCTCGAGTGCATAGTCATCGAGCTCTGGGAACTCATCTGTTTTGTTCTTATTAATTGAGTCCCAATCTCTCGAACAGTACGACTTTACCGCCGCCGAGAGTTCACCGTAATCCATTCGGCCGCCTAGCTGAAAGCCCTTGGATGTGGAATCATAATATTCACTCACGCCCACAAAATGATTCACGTCAAAATCGAAATCAGGAAGGGAATCCATCAGGCCAGAGGCATGGGGCCGTAGTGTAGCCAGGCATGTATCAAAGTCACCAGTCCCTACTAGTTTCTTCGACCCCTGGTCATCTTTACCATCTCCTCCATCCTCTCCATTCTTTCCATTCTTTCCATCCTGGCCATCCTTTCCCTTATGACTTTTATCCTCGTCGTCGTCGTCATCGTCATCTTCGTCGTCATCATCGTCATCCTCGTCGTCTTCATCGTCATCATCGTCATCATCGTCATCATCATCGTCGTCATCGTCTCTCTTAGTCTTCCAATCGATGGTCAGACCTTTTGGAAGACATGGATCCTTAAGCTCTCCATCCTTCTCTTCCAGCCCCTTGACGTACTTGCTACGAATCTCATTGACGCCTAGGCCAAGGAAAGTCTTTGCAAACAAATCATACTGGGCCCTCTTGTCATCCAATGCCACTTTAACCAAATCTTCACCATGCTCGGCGCTCTCTGTCTTATTCGGAACAAAGGCAATTTGCATAGACGCACCCCCCATCTCAAGGAATCCATAGGTTGAATGGTCCTTGCCATGGTCATGCTCCTCTGGATGTTCGATGGATCCGGTGAGATAGTTCAACGCAGTCCATCCGAAAATACCTTCCGTCTGCCCGTCAATAATGCTTACGTGATCGGCACACTTTTTGACGTAAAATGGACTCTTCTTCTTCATATAATTACATGCCTCCTTGAGAATTGCATTGGCATCGGCTTCTTCTAACAGCCTCATACCCGCCGTGGCATGGAGGAACACAGGAGTCGTCTTCTGGTATTCTTTCGGAACAATTCCTTCAGCGTACTTTACCAAATCTTTGATATGCTCCTTGCCTACTTTCTCGGCGTCCCCAGAGAACGTGGATATCCCCGGCTTGATCTTCTTTGACCACTTGTCACTCGTCACTTTCGGAAACTTGTCGCCGTCCACGGTATAATGGTACACGTAAACGCGCGAGCCGGATGAACCAGCATCAATTACCACCACATATTTATATGGCAGCTCACCGTCCTTCAACGGACCCACCTTGTCCTTGCCCATGGCTTCGAGTTGTCTAAGCTATTACAGCCGTTGAGAGACTCTTAGTTCTGGCCAGGATGGTCGGGGTTCCGCTATGTGCGGCTGGCCCTAAAGGGGGATCGGCTTGCGCAAGCCGTACTGAAAAATCTTGATATGGAGGGCTAAAGTGATTAGATCCGAGGTCGTCCAAATCCAGATCAAGGGCTATTTGGGAGCTCTCTAACCAGGATTGAACTGGCTAGTTCACTAATAGGCTAGTAGTTTGTATACGGCGAGAATTTTCGACCACATGACTACCTATCAGGCAGAGTACTACGGCTCTGCTTTGACTACGACTGGCTCGGGAAATCAAGATCGCGCAAAGAGAGGTTTCAATGGCTCAATTGGCAGCACCGCGGTTGATACCGGTGTATTAAGTCAACTTGCACCGAATTCAGGGGCAAATATAGAGCAAAATGCTCCTGAATGGGACCTTGAATTCTTACCCCAGGCAGTAGAGATTATTACGAGAAACCGTGAAATTGAACATGAGGAACAAGACTTGATAGACACTTATGGATTCAAGGAGGGATCTGTTAGCCAGCAGGTCAATATCACCGCTTCCAACTTGACGGAATTATGCACTAGGATATACTCCGAGTGCAAATCGGCACTTACTAAAGAGCAATTGGAAGAGGGAACGAGGAGCTTTGTTGATTGGTGTGCTAACAATAAACTCTCAACTGTCGTAACCCCCAAAAAGATCTTGGTTTATATACATCGACAGCATGCTACTTCTCTCGAGGAAAAATCGAGAACCATTCACGTTCTGATGCAGCTCTGCCGCTGGCAGTATCGAAATCAAATATCACCATACGAACCTACTGGCGAAATCGCCTTATCTAATCTGATAAAAGAAATTGTCAAAAGGTCTAACTGGACCCAAAGTGCTATTGCGTCTGACCTTCCCCAATTCACTTCAACAATACCCCGCGGCGCTGATGCTGATATGATATCACCCGACGAACGCTATGCTGTAGAAAGATATGGCCCCATTACCACTACTGCGATGTTAGAATCACTGCTAAATTACTCACGCAGTGAGATCCTTCTAGGTGGCAGGCTGGAATTGCTACTGGACTTTACATCCTTGGTGGGACTAGACAGTCAACGTAAGCTGTTATTGGCAGATATTACGTTGGTAGAAGACTCTTCCCCTAGCGATCCAACTCCATTACACAGGCTCTGTTTGAACTATCACTCCGAAGGGGCTTCTTATATCGCAAGGCACGCTGATCCCCGGCTCTGTTTGGTTGGTGCAATTGCCATGTCTTTATATGCGAGATTCGATTGCAGCGGCGATTTGTCACAGATCTCAAGTAATAAATGGATGGAGGCTCCAGTATTAAATGGGACAGTTACTGGACTAAGGGATATGCTGCTGGAGTACCCACAGAGAAAACAGAAGATGCCTACACAATCGCAGCTTGACGTGAAACTCAGCCAAGGTCTGGGGTATGCTTATTCAGATGCGCGAAATATTGCTATCCGATATCTGGCAGGCTTCGAGGGCCAACAATGCCGCCCGGGTATGTACTTTTTGCCAAGAGCTTCTGAGGAGCCTCCAATGACACTTTTAACTGGGATATTCCCTTTTATTGAAGATTTGGAGGGTACTGCTACAGAGAAAACTGCAGATTTCCTAAAGGTCCTCAAATTCCTAAGAATCGTCCTGCTTCAGGATGCGGCTGTCCTCAAATCTCGATACCCTCGCTTGCCAATTTTTAAACAGCCAATATTTAGCTCGTCAGAGTTTGAAGAGTATTCGTCAAAAATACTGAAAGATCATGCCAGGACTCATCCCACATCGGTTCCTCGAGCTACTGTACAAAACATCCCTGAAATGTTTCAAGCGATCAAAGTACTCGAACAGCAAGTGGATATCTTAACCTCACGAATGAATCGAATGGAAGAAGAACGGAAATGTGAGATTCAAGCTCTCAGGCAAGAGTTCTCACGCCAGAACGAGTCCTTCCGACAATGTCTTCAAGTTAACGATAAGAGATACTTTACGCTATCCAATGATTTGAACATACTCAAATCAAGTGGTTCCACTCAATCACGGGGTTCCTTAACTGATTCTCTTCCCTCCGCTTCCTCGGTACCGGCCCAGCCTCCTACACGGTCAGATAGTAGCAATACTGGACTGAGGTCACAGCCACGGTTTACCTTTGCAAAGACTGCTACTACGCCATTCCCGCAGTTTAGACTCCCTGTGTTAGATCCGTGGGCCGATTACGACTTTGCTCGGTACGAAATGGAGCGAAATACGACTACAGTGAACGATTTATGGGAAGAATGGAATCTCGGCATAGGTGGGAAACCTTCCATAAAGTATATGGACAGGAGATTTGGAGCGAAGTGGCGCAAGAACTGTGCCAAGTACTACCAACGGCATAAGACGATAGTGGAAGAGATCCTGAAGACAGTATCGGTGCTGAAAATAACGGAGGAAGAGGCGGTCAACAAGGTTGAGAACTACCGGTTAATCCATGGGCGATACGGTGACGGAGTTCTTACACTTAGCCAGCTCCAGAGGCATATCATAGACGCTCGAAAAGCTGGAAGACTGCTGTACGAGACACCAGCCCCAGCGGCTAAGCCCAATGTTAAAGACGAGACGTCCTAACAAATATTTATTCCTAATGTCTGATGTATGATAAATGATTAATACAACAATAGAAAGTACGCTTGGAGCGAAAATTAGCTTAAATACTGCTATTTCTATTAACCAGTAGATTACTTCTTGAAGAAAAGAAGAGAAGCCTCAGTAAGCTTGCCCTGCTCGAGAAGGCTGGTGACAGTCTCCTCGATAGCGGCCTTGGTTGCAGCAGCATCGCCAACCTTGGTAGCCAAATCGCCAAGAGTGACATCGTCAAGCTTGTCAATAACAGTTCCAACATCAGCAGTGACGGCATCGTCCTCGCCGTAAGCCTCCTTCGCAGCGTTTCTAATGGTTCGCTTGTTCTTCTTCTTAGCGTTCTTGGCAGCCTCTTTGCTCTTCTTGCTGGACTCCTTAGCAGCCTTAGCAGCGGCCTCTTCCTCAGCCTTCTTCTTCTCGGCTTCCTCCTTGGCCTTTCGCTCAGCCTCAGCGGCAGCACGGGCACCAGCCTCTCGCTCCCACTTTCGCTGCTCCTTGGCCTTTCGCTCGGCCTCCTTGAACATCTTGATTCGAGGATCGACAGAAAGACAGTCGTCGACGAGCTTTCGCAGTCGGGCAGTGTCCTCAGTCTTTCGCTTAGTTCGGGCGCTCTTATTCTTCTTCTCAATGTATCGCTTGTTGTCTCGGTTAGAGGTGTCGTCTGGAACGTCCTCATCGAGGTACTCGAACGATCGCCACGAGTCAAAGTTGTACCAGAAAGCGTAAAATCGGTCGACCTCCTCCTTGGTGGACTCCATAGTGCCGAGCATTGGCACTGGAGTGATGTTGGAGAATCGGGCCTCGGCCTCGAACACTGGGGCCCAGAGCTCAATGAAGTCGCCCTTGGCCTTCTTAGATGGTGGTGGCACGTCGGCCTTTTTGTCAACGGAGTCGAACTGTCGTCGCTTGACTGGATCGAGCAGCAACTCAAAGGCCTTCTGGATGCACTTGAAGAAGTTGTCGGCCTCCTCCTCGCTCACACCAGCAGCAGCCTTCTTATCTGGGTGGTGCTTGAGGACCTTTCGTCGGTGACCGATTCGGATCTGCTCCTCGGTAGCCTTGTATCGGTACTTGGAGAGACCAAGGACAGCGTAGTGGTCCTGCTGCTTCCACTCCTTAGGATCCTGGAGAAGCATGGCTGGGTCCTCTGGCTCATCCTCAAGGATGTCCTCATCGCCATTGGTCTCAACCTTCTTGACGTTCTGCTCGGCCTGGATTCGCTCATCCTCAGACCAAGTTCGGCCCCGGAGAGTTCGTCGAGCGTGGGCGAGGAAGCCTGGGCCGACTGGCTCGACCGATCGCTTGACTGGAGAGCTGAAAGGAGCGAAAGCTGCGAAGGACTCTGGAGCAGTCCAATCGGATGGGAGAGCTGGAAGAGACATGGTTAATTCAATTGTCGTCGAAGGAAAAGAGATTTTTTTCAGCTGTTAGAGCGGGTCAAATATTTTTTCAGGGCACGGCTGTGCACAATATTGATATGTTAATTCATTTAACAATATCGCAAGCGTAGACGATACGATATCAGATACTCTGTGGTGAATACGCTGTATCTGATGATTAGTAGATGTTATGCGTAGAGATACCATGTAACTTCAGCCAATTATGACATATTTGTAGGCTAGATTAAAAAGATACACGCCTGGAGTTCAAAAAAAGTGATACATAATTGAAGTCTCTGAAGGGCCAGTGATCGACTTTAAACAATTAATTCCCTATGAATAAGCTACTCTTTCAATATTAAACATATAATGGTAATTGGTTACCTAGTTGTCTTTCGTAGATTTTAATCTAATCCACACTACGTTTTTATCTACGAATTTTAAGGTGCAATGAAATAAATTATGCAAACCAAAATTTCGTCTGAATCTTTTATACGCTAACTAGCTACCGATATGTCAAAGACTATAGCATTTAAGGACATCCAGTTCTTTTCAGACGGTACTATATTCCAGCCTGGATTTTGTCACACTATTACCAGCACGATAGATGTGTCGTCAATATGGCTGACTCAGAATATCTGTGGCAGGCTTTTTAAAGACTTTGATGGACCAGTATGCCTCGTCACTTTCCAAGACCACAATGTATTGCACAAGAAAGGGCTCAAGCGTGTTGGCCTCGATCTCGCAGTGGTTCCGCCTCATAAATTTAAGCTACTCAATTTCTCCGAATTGCTTGTTACTAGCCGTGGTCCTCTCACTCGTGAGGAATTGATCACGCTTGTACAAACGAGTGTCCCTGCCAATGCTGTATTAGTGATTGAGGGCATTGACTTCTTGGGCCCAATTTGCGGTCTGTCTGCTCAAGAGCTCTCTCAATTGGTATATGGTCTACAGAAAAAGTCGCAGGGCATGTACATTGTTTGCAATGCCGACGAACCATTAATAATGGATACTGAGGATAACGAACTGGCTGATACTCAGACCAGCTTCATCGTGAGCTTGCTACATCAATCAGTACTCTCCCTAGCCCTTAGGCCGCTTGGAACAGGCAGAGCGGATGATGTCACAGGGGTGATCACTGTGAGTACAGGCTCGAGGATCCTCCCTGAAGGCGTGACCGTTGTTGAGGGCGAGTACCTGTATCTCGTCACCAACGATTCAATAAAGGTCTTCTATCGCTAAGTGATTCCAATTTCAAGCGCTATAACTAGTAATGGCGCTCCGTTTACGGTTATATATATCGTCAAGCACGAATTCTATGGCGCACCGTGCCCAGATAATGCTCAGCATAGGCCAAGTACTCTTTTCGCCGATCTTAATCCAGTGATCCACCTTGTACTTGATGTGGTGGCTATCGAAAACGCGTCCCGCATCTCTCAGAAGCGATGGCAGCTCCGGGACAATCGTAACCTGAAATCCATTTGGAATGCTTTCGTCGACAAACCACTGCTGAATCATAGTGGGCAGAATGTGCAATTGTGTTGACTGGGCTAGTCGGTGCTGAAATTCGAGTCGCAAGAGCTTGATTAATCGCAAGTACCATGTTTGATAGCCGCGGTGTTTGAAATCGCTCAAAAAGAGCGGTGCAAAATACGGTCTGGCCAGGCTGACGATAAAGCAATTGACGTTAAACAGTTCAGACAGTCGTGTATACGGTGATTCGCGCTCGCTTAAATGCGTGTGCTGGTTTGCCGGAGTGAAATCAATGGAGTGCTCGCTAAGGAAGGGCTTAATGTTACCATGACGATCCTTTACAAGCAAGTCAACCTTGCGCTGGAGCACCCCTGTACCAATGCTTGCCTGTGCAGCGGACCAGATAACCACATTAGGAGCAGTGAGATAGTTGAGTAAAGTCGGAATACACGACTCAAACCCTAGTTTGGTCTTCTTTGGCGCAACATTAATGTTGAGCACCCGGTCAGTCTTTAAATAAGCCTCTTCAAAGGTCATATTGCCCAGTCTTTCGCGTACGAATTTTTCAAATATGAATATCTCTGGCGGGCACATAGAGGTTAGGATTCCCTCGGCAACGCTTTGGTACTTCATGTCGCTATACTCGTCGTCCAGCTCAGGAAGATCTTTGGAGAGGCTTTCTAGTGTAGCCAAAAATTCGTCATCCTCACATGTGCAGGCCAAGCTAGCCACGAGCGCACCTACGGTCGAGCCACTAAGAACGCGCGGCATGAGCCCTTGGTTATAGAGCGCCTTCAGGACCCCAAGGTGGCACAGTCCGAACAGCGATCCCCCGTGCAAAATGAGCGCAGAGTTGCCAAATGACTGTCTCGTGTCGTGAAAGAAGTCCAATTGTCGCTGAGAGGTAAGCATGATGCTGTCGGGCTTCACTTTATCCATGTACTCGAGACAGCCAATGACTTCACCGATGTAATCCTCTATCAGCAACTTAGTTCCGCCATAGGCCCGATTATACAGCTGCGTTGTAGCAATTGACCCGAGATTCCGTAACAGCCCGGATCTAAGCTTCTCCAGAAGCGTTTCAATGTCGTTCTGTTCACGCGCAGAGGCCAGTTCTTTGAGTCTTTTTGATATCAGCTTGTAGTCGTATTTCCTACTCACTGGATTCTGTCTCCAGATATCGTTGCCCATAACTGAATCCAGCTTGTACGCAAGATCCTGCCATTCTGAGTAAGTTTCACATAGCTGCAGCTTGGCCTTGATCTTCGATTTCTCATCTGTCTCGGTCATATAGTACCATACTCTCTATTGAGCGTTAGTTTGGTGTCCACTACTTGTCGTGCGATGTCAACATACGTTCTTCCAAAATTCGAATACATCAGATATCATTTCGGCCCAGGACCGGAACAGGAACAGAATCGTATCCTTGAGATACACGATCCACAAGGCGAGGTTAAATGGCGCACCAAATGACCCGTAGTAGCTCATAATAGTGCCTTGCCATCAAGGAAAATGTCCGTTAAGTTCGCCATAAGTCGCCGGAGCATGTGAAGGATGGCCCGACTATCAGTTGATATCACGTGATCAGTGCTACTAAGAACTATCGTGGAATAAAGGGTAGTTATTTGTATTAATTTATTTCACTTCCAAATTTACAAGCAGCTTATCACAGCTGCCCAAAAGTGATATTTTGGCTGTTATTGTGAGTTTGAGCGATCGCGGATGTGTAAAAGTTGAAACACTGGTTTCAGCCGCACTCATAAGCCGCATGAGCCGCATCAGCGACCAGGCATCGCTTTTTATTGAATTTGCAGAACATTGACGATGCCAGCTATCATCTTCAAACTCATATAACTATACTCTTAGCGAACTATCCCCATACCACAGGCTGGTGGAGCATTAAAAACCGTGCGTAATTCAGAGCACTATCATATATTTAATCACGGGTAGACCTCCCCCGTTAATCGACAAGCCAGCAGGGTCGCCGAAATATCCCCTTATTATATAGTCCGTCGAGGTCAAAGAACGATTAAAAGGGAGACAGAATTGAATCTGACACGATGACGCAGGTATGCAGCAGCGAAGGAGCATTGGTTTCCGACTAACACGGATGGCGTAGACTTCCAGCCTGAGCTTGGGCATTACGAGCCAGTACCTTGATGAAATCCAGACTAATATCCGCGTTCGACCAATTCCCTGGGAGGGGTATGTGCGGGCTAACTTGCTTTCCACGCACGAAGCCGGTCTGATGAAGTCGATCGAGAAGCAGAGCAGGGACAAGCGGACCACAATTGTCGAAAGCGACCCGAAGTTGTACGCATCCTCGATCATTGAGCTGCTCAATCGAATCACCAGGGACGACGTTGTCAAGTACATCCTTTCTCTAGCCGGGGATTTCGCTATTGACATTCCCGAGTTCACCAAGTACCTCCTCGAGGAAGGAGATGGAGAGGCTGCATACACGGCGCTTGTCAAGCTTCTCGAGAAGAACGACGAACAGATCCATCTGCTTGCGGCCAAGACGTTGGTCATTCTCCTCAGCTCGCAGCGTGCCCCGGAGAAGTACGCGACTTCACTGTTGACTTACCTGGCAACGAAACTTGCATCTTCCCCCAATGTGAACCTCCAGGACATTGCAGTGCAGAGCTATGGCCTGCTGCTGCGAACCAAATGGTACCGGGCCACCTTCTGGGCGAAGCATGCCGAGACTGTGCCACCTCTGCTCAAGATCCTTGATACTACTTCTAAGAGCTCGTTCCAGCTGCAATACTATACCCTCTTGATTTTCTGGCTCATTACCTTTGAGAAATATGCTGCTGCCGAGGTCATCACCAAGTATGAGATGACCCCGGTGCTCATTGAAATTGCCAAGAACTCGGTAAAGGAAAAGATCATTCGAGTGTCCCTCGCGACCCTCGTCAACACCATTACACTGGCTCCCAAGGTGGCCATCCCAGCGCTCATCTCCTACTCTACGCTACCGCTGGTGAAGACTCTTTCCGAGCGAAAGTGGGCTGATGAGGAGCTCATCGCTGATCTTGAGACACTCAAGACTACACTACAGGAAGCATTCGACTCAATGACGACCTTTGATGAATACAAGCACGAAATAGAAGGCAAGAAGTTGCGATGGACTCCTCCACATCGCAGCGAGCTGTTCTGGAAGCAGAACATTTGGAGATTCAAAGAAGTCGACTACAGGATGGTTAAGCTCCTTTCAGCGATTGTTTCGGAGTCTTCTGATAATGTCTCCCTTGCGGTGGCATGCAATGATATTACCCGTGTAGTTGAAGAGCTTCCGGAAGCGATGCGGGTGCTTGAGCGGCAGGGCGCCAAACTCAAGGTTATGGAGCTGATGAACAGCAGTGACCCAGAGGTTCGATACGAGGCCCTAAAGGCTACCCAAGCGTTCATTTCCCACTCCTTTAAATAAACCGGAATATATATAATAGTTGTTATATGCATTTTTATTAATCGTCTACCGGCCCATCCATATTTTAATAGAATTAAACTGTCAATGTCTATAATAAACTCTGGTATTTGTCCAGGCCACTGCCGCCGCTATTTTGTGTTGAAGATTGTGGCTTATATTGCTGTGGTGTCAACGGCTTTGGTAACTTTGGTACAGTCGAAGTGGATCCAGACTTTTGCGCATTCTGTAGCGGCTGGGCAAGTGGTTTGTTCATAGCCTTAGTCCAGTCAATTGAGCCACTGCTTGACGCTGTTGGCTGAGTCATCCTTGGAGTGGAAACAGATGTTGTAAGCGGCTTGGGTGTAAGCGGAGTCATTTGGTTGAACAACTTTGATGAAGATGACGATGGTTGGAGCTTAAGAGACGAGCCATTGCCCACAGAACCGAATACGTTCTGACTACCGGTCGACCCTAATCCGCTAGTTTGGGTGGCGTTCAGCGTATTAATTGGGGGCTTAGCAGATGAAGCATTCATTGGAGCGTTCAAAAAATCAAGAGAGTGGTTCCTAGAACCGTTGTTACTGGAGTCCCCCGCAATAAGACTGTTAAAATTCGGAGTGCTGTTGTTTGCCCTCTCGTTCATTCCTATACTGCCGCTTCGCGAAACAGAATAGTCCTGGGATGCAGTTTGGTTGCTCAGCTTTTTCTCATGCTCCCGTTCAATTCGGTCGAGTACACTCTTTATACGGCTCATAAATGCGTGGAACTGATCCTTTGTAAGAAGAGACTCCATGCTTAGGCCAAGAAGATTGGGGATAAGAGTCTTCGCCGCAACGTCAATATCAACCGTGTCTGCAATTAGCGTATAAACTTCAAGACTGACCATGAGGATCTTAGGTTCCCTAGTCTTCATTGCTGAGAGAAGCGGCAGCAGTTTTTCAGTGATGGCAAACTTATCCAAAGTCTTGAGCTCAATCAAAACGCGGAACGCCTTCAAAGCTTCGAGCTTCACGCTGAGACTTGTTGTTTTGCCGAAGACCTTGCCGATTACAGGAAATACCTCATTCTTCATCGTCATGAAATCGAGCTTGGAGGCGATGATATTGGTTTTTGTCAGTAGCGATGCCTGATTTTCAGCTGGTGCTGTATCGAGCATATTAATGACAATTGGTAGGATGGATTCCTTGAACTCATTTTCTGATAGGCGAGAGGTGAGCACCTCCAAGTTATCGTGAATGGCCAGTTGGCAGCCAAACTCGTCCTTAACCTTCGAGAGAGCAGGGAGAATTTTCTCGGTAAATCCCAGCTGGCTCATGTCCTTTCCAATTGCAAAGACATTCTGCAGTATGAGATATACAATGCTTGGTTCCTTGTCAATCTCTTCCAGTAACGATTGTAGAACCTTACGCTGAAGTATCGACTTGGGAAACTGAGTAAGTATAGTCTGCAACCCATTGAGGAAAGTCTTTTTCTCCGACAAGAGTTTGGCAGGGAAGTCGTTCAAAAAGTTGATGGTTCTGAGGAGAGGATTATCAAAGAATTCTGAACGCTTGAAATCCTCCAACGTGATTCTATCAATTGCATTCCGCGCGACTAGTCGCGAAATTGTTGGCTCTTCATGCCTGGGGATCCTACTATCCCTTAACAGCCGTGCCATATTGGGTAACTCCGACTTGTAGGTCGACGGGTTGTTATTAGTACGAAACGGTGGCTTCTGGGTATAGATGGAGAGAATTAAGCATCCGAGAGAGAAAACATCATTACCAGGCTCGAGCCGCTTATCCAATACCAGCTCTGGAGCAGAATAGTCGAGGTTAATCTGAATAAATCCGGGTAGTCTCGGATCATATTGCGTGATGAAAAAGTCGCTCGATTGTTCTTTATAGTTTTGTAGGAAGCCCAATCCACCAAGCTTCCAGTCCCCCTTGGCATCAATAAATATATTGCTTGCCTGGACATCTAAATGCACCATGTTGGCGTTCTTATGCAAAAACTCAAGGCCCTCTATAACCTGAAGCAGGCCCCTCTGGATCTCCAGGCCGCTCAACTCGTCATTAACTCCCGAGGCATTCCCATATTGGTCAATAACTCTTTTTAAGCTGGCACTCAATGGCTCTGTCACAAACATCATGCTGCTCCTCCCATCCTCCAATGGCTCAATGATCTTCACAATCGATGGGTGCCTGAACTTGGCCAAGGAATTCGCCTCCCGTTTCAGGCGATCATATACGTAGCTCACACTGCTCTTATCGACTCCTGATGCTGCGATTGCCTGCTGCAATGCCTTTTTGTCAAACACGAATATCGACACTGCCTCGCCGCTCGACTTGCGCTTACCAGAGTGTACCGACCAGGGACCGGCCCGAAACTGTGGGTTCTTTGATAGCGAGTAGTTTGCGAGTATACCACTCGAAACTGCATTATTAGCCTTAGTCTCATGCACTTCGTATTTACTTACATGCTTTAAAAGCTGACAACATTCGCGCTTCCTTTGCTGAAGGGGGTGCTGATCAATTTCAATGTGATGTGGCCGTTCTCCCGGCCCCGATCAAATTTCCGGTGTCCTTCAACTCATAGCCATCTAAGCAATCTTCATAATTCGCACTCAATTGTGTTAAGTAATGAACGCTGGTATGTTCTATTTGATTAATGTAATGTCCGTATATACTTCAATATTCTCTGAGGGGCTTTTTTGAGCTTCACTAGTATGATTTAGATGTTTAGGTGAGTCAATTCTGCACAACCCCAACTAGTACTTAGACTTCCAATTTTTGATTCTATTACTGTAAATGCGTTTTAAATTGTAATGACTGGTCCTATCCAATCTATAAGCTGATAAC
Organism: Blastobotrys mokoenaii; assembly: GCA_003705765.3. NCBI lineage: Eukaryota > Fungi > Ascomycota > Dipodascomycetes > Dipodascales > Trichomonascaceae > Blastobotrys > Blastobotrys mokoenaii. Next base: position 29,960 of record PPJM03000047.1, read on the forward strand.
GGCGCGGTTGAAAAGCCGCACGAGCATAACTTAATAAATAGTTATCCGTTAAGTTTCCCCACATTCACGTGACTTTCGTGGCTTAAACCTCATGTAAGTGATTTGAGGCAGCCATTTGGAAGAAGCTTGCTCTTATCTTTTACAATCCAGGGGCGATATGAGTTCACAGGTCGAAGAATTTGAGACCAAGCGCATAGTGGTCCGGAGGGACGGCGAGGACGTTGAGGCTACTATCCTTTTGCAAAACGAAAACGGGCCATGTCCGCTAGTGGCTCTGGTGAACACGCTGGTGCTCAGCGAGCATACTTCTAAGAAGACCAATGGCAACGCTTCTGCGTTGTCCCTGGCCAGTTTCACTTATGGTAAGCCCAAGATCAGCGTGCATGAAATACTCGATCATCTGGGAGAGCTATTGCTGGCCAAGGTCAGCGAGCAGGGCACGCAGGTCCTTCCAGACACCTCTGACCGTGTCAGCGTTAATAGCGGCATGGCCGACGGCGAGGATCACTCGCAGGCTACAGATGCGGTACTCAAATTGTTGCCTAAGCTTGCGACTGGGATGAACATTAATGTAAGGTTCAATGGCACGTTTGAGAATACCCCTGAAATGGCTCTGTTCCGAATTTACGACGTTGATATTGTGCATGGATGGACGATTGACCCCGAGGACCCAGAGTATGCGACAATAAGTTCAGTGGAGTCATATGACGATGCCCAATCGCTTCTGTTGAAGGCTTCAGAGGATACCAACGTTGACGCTGACACCAAAGTTCGTGCAGATGCAATTCGGCACTTTTTTGAACATAACCCCACGCAGTTGACTACATATGGTCTTAAGGAGATTAGAGAGCTGCTGACCCCAGATATCCCTGCGGTTTTATTCCGAAATGACCATTTTGCTACCATTGTTAAGCATGGTGGGACTCTGTATACTCTTGTAGCAGACCAAGGATTCAAGGACCAAAAGTCCATTGTTTGGCAGTCGCTGACTGACACTCTTGGTGGCGATGACTACTTCTACTCTGGGAACTTTGTACCGCATGCAATCGACGAGACGCAACAGCAGTCTGAGAAGGGCCCTAACACTGATGTCTCTGAAGACTTTTTAATCGCCCAGCAGATGCAATTACAGGCCGACCAGGAGCTTGCCCAAGAGCTCGCGCAGGAGAGTGCAGGTACGCAGCAGAGGGAACAGAGGCAGCGACGGCGAAGGCAGCGCCAGGGCCAAAAGCCGCCAGTTCAAACGGAAACCCAGAAAAAGAAGAAGAAGGATTGTATTGTTATGTGAACTACCTTCGATAACGGTATTTATGTGTGTTTGTAACGGAATGTCCTTAGACGTTAGAAAGAGGCTTATAGCCTGAATTTACGAATTGAATTTTTGTGTACGACGCCGAGGTACATTGACAAGACCCTCAAGGGAGACAATCATTCATAAATGCATCGCTATCATAACAATTTAATAACTTAATTATTCCATGCGCCGTCGCTTGTTCGGGTCATTTGTGGTGATAGTGGCGGTGGCGGGGTTTGTCGTCGTCGTTTGAGTAGTCGCATCAATGGGCGGTGGGCCCGAGTAGTCGTTCAGATTGTCCAAGTTCTCCGTGTCGAGGAACTCGTCAACGTTGAAGTTAGGATCATATATCTCATTTGAATTGACAGTTTGGCTTTGGTTGTTCCCATTGATTGGTTCAGGAATTGGAGTATTACTGTTTGAGTAGCGCGAATCGAGGTCTCGCAACCATTGCTCGACCTGAGCAAGGCTCTCTGACTGCGTTTCAATGTTCTTCTGGATATCTTCGACCCGCGAGGAATTGGCCAGAATGCGCTGCTGCGTCCGGTCGGCGCTAGCTTCCTCTTCGCCATTATGATCGTGTAGGCCGCCCAAGAAGTTAAGGTCCGGGTAGCTTGCACTCGGATTTAGCTCAGGAAACAGTGCTCTCGGGGTAGGCATGGCGGGTGGTTGGCTATATTTGGCGTTTTGCAGAGAGAGCGCCAGGTCATTGAGGTGGGATTCATTACCGGCAGCCTCCCCGTCCGACGGGCTGGTCACTACTGGAAGTGGTCCTGCTGGAGGTCCCTCGCTAGTAACAGCCGGGTCGCTGAGTGCTGGGCTATTAGCTGCGTTAGTGTTGCCCGTCGACGACACTGAGGTTATTCGGGGATGTCCAGACATGGCATCTGTCTGGTATGGTGAGAGCGAGTCTGACAGGTTAGTAGCGTTATTAGCAAAATCGCCAAATCTGTTATTATTGTCATCGGAGACAATTTCAGAGATTTGCGGCTGTGTTTTCTCGGGAGAGTTCATAAGCAGTTTCTGGGCCGGTTTTGGTGCATTGTAGTTCCCTACAAGATCGTTGAGCATCTTGCCGCCGGTGATACCATTGCCATAGACCGAAGCCAAAAAGCGCATAATCCGCTCCAAAGTTTCGGCGTGCTTTTGGTGCCGCTCCCGAGTTTGGATGTTCTCCGCCCACAGCAATTGGTTGTCCTTGCGGATACGCATAAGATCCTCACCAATAGCCTGCTGGTTCGACTTGATGAGCCGCAGCTCGTCCATAATGAGCCGGATATCGCCCACACCATGCTCTTCCTCGTCATCACTCCCCGCGGTCTTCGAGCCTTTATTACGCACAATGTTGTCGAGCAAGTCCTCACGGCCCCTAATAAAGTATGGAGACTTGAACTGCCACGTCTCACCCTCCGAAGACTGGTGCATTGCGCCCGACGTGACATCCTGCACCTTATGCCAACCGTACATGTTGAGCTGCCGAACAAAAGACGCAAAGTTTGAGTGCTTAAAATACTTTGGCAGTACCATGCGCTCAAACTGCTCACGGCCCAGTACCTGAAAACTCTCCCCGTCCGGCATCCACCGGATAAACTCCTGGTTCACGGGATCATTAACCATACTCCACAGCTTGCCGACAAATGCCGGGCGCGTCTTCTGGCCGCTAGCATTGGCAGATCTTCTTTTAGACGTCCCTGCAGTGATACGCTTGCGCACCGGGCCCTGTTTGTCACGCTTGACGATGGCTCCAGCCAGAGTTTTAGAATTCTTATCCATCCTAGTCTGCAGCGACTCGACCGAACAGCACTGGTTGTGAGGGAATCAGAGGGAAGTTAACTACAAGAAAGGTACCCCTGTCGCTGCTTCGCGTTGCCCGGCAATGAGGTTATTGATTTCAAATAGGAGTGCTCGATACTTTTTAGCTTTCAGCAGTCAAACACGAGTGGCGTGAATGGAGTCGAAGAGTACAACAACTCGCTTCCAATCACACGTTCCGATGGGAGGTAATCAATTAGTGACTCCTGGGATCGATTGTCTTTGCCCAAGATAGCGTCGGTACAACAGCAGCTGGTACTTTCTCGATATCGCAAGGCTCAATGTATGTGGCCTTATCGATTTGAAAGCGTCCGAGACCGTTGCTTTTTGCCAGCGATGTGAAGGTAAAATTTGTATCAGATGTCCCAACGCTTGCGCAGGACGTAATAGTAATGTTAATTAAGCTCTGGGAGGCCGCGCGATAGACTCGCGCGCGCAGAAGATACTCAATGCAGCGCAGTGAAATTTTCACAGTGAAAAAGTTTCATCGCATTTTTACCTTTTCAAACTCGTTTCTATATCTCAACTCGACTAAATACTTAGAAATGGCTCGAACGTAAGCATTCTACATAGCTAGTTTTCGCAGAGGACCCTTCATTGCGAGGATTCTGAGTGTAAATTCGCTGGATTGCCCAGCCCTGTCTTCTTCGTTTCGCGAAGAGTTTTGGGATTGTAAAGGACAGTGTCCTTTTATCCTTAAAGGTATTACTGCGTTGTTAAAAAGGAACGATCGCCTGTTTGTCTTGAAAAACACAAGCAGTGGACAAGTATCTTCCTAAACGCTAGCATCTCTTGCATTCGTGTAAGGTGTTGTCGACATTGGTTAACCATTGCGGTTAGATCATTCGATCAAAATTATGAAAGGGTTTTGCTACTCTTAAAAGGCGTGTCCCCGTTATTTTTGGGGTACATTCACGTGCATAATTGCAATTGCAAGTTTTGCACTGCGATGATTTTTCATTGCACAGTCGAACTAACCGAGTTGTAGTACTGTTCCAAGTGCTCAGGACGTTTTGGTCCCAGAGTCTCAGCTCAAGAAGTCCAAGGCTCAGCAGGAAGCTGCTGCCAAGAAGGCCGAAATCAGGGCCAAGACTGTTGCTGTAAGTTCTCTCTAAAAATACCAAAAAGCTTGTTCCATTCGCTTTTACGATGATGATAACAACCATTTTCCTCGACTAGCTACGGCGATGTTGTCGAACGTTAACCATCTTTCGGGGCTGACGTTTTAAGCGATGGAAACCAGTTTTTTTTGTGAAATGGAACAAAGTCTAACTTGAGATAGGCCAACAAGGAGAAGCGAAAGGTAATCTTCGCCCGAGCTGAGAAGTACCAGAAGGAGTACTACGAGGCTGAGCGAGCTGCTATTAACGCTCGACGAGAGGCCAAGGCCAACGGCAGCCTCTTCGTCCCAGCTGAGGCTAAGCTTGTGTTTGCCATTCGAATCAAGGGTGTGAACAAGATTGCTCCAAAGCCACGAAAGGCTCTCCAGCTCCTCCGACTCCACCAGATCAACAATGGTGTTTTCATCAGACTCACCAAGGCCACTGCCGAACTCCTCCGAATTGTCGAGCCATACATTGCCTACGGCTATCCAAACCTTGGCACTGTCCGAAAACTCATTTACAAGCGAGGCTACGGCAAGGTTAACAAGCAGCGAGTTGCTCTCTCTGACAATGCTATTGTTGAGGCTAGCCTTGGCCAGTATGGCATTGTCTGTATGGAGGACCTTATCCATGAGATCTATACCGTTGGTCCAAACTTCAAGCAGGCTTCCAACTTCCTGTGGCCATTCAAGCTTTCCAACCCATCTGGTGGCTGGGGTGTACCACGAAAGTTCAAGCACTTCATTGAGGGTGGTTCCTTGGGTAACCGAGAGGAGTTCATCAACGAGCTTGTCGCCAAGATGAACTAGATAGTTTAAAATTTATTTAATGACTCGACTAATGATATGGTAATTTGATTTATCTCTGTTCTGTATGACACAACCTTGACCATCGAAAATAGTGCGTGGTTGGCATCATTAAGTACCCTATTCCAACTACAGCTCCGCCTAAATTTACTTCTACCGCATTATCGCAAATGCTCCAATATCTAAGAGGCTATAGATAAACCAAATCTGTATGTTTAGTCGCATCTGATTCACTAATTGATTTACCCTTCTGGGACACGTTATCAGATGTCAAAGGAGGTTTTCGTCCCATGATCGGCAATGACCCAAAAAATTGTTGAACCTAAGCTAAACGCGTCAAGATGAGTTCTGAAGAGTATTCTGACGAAGAAGAAGACTACTACTCGTCAGATGAGCTGACTGCGGATAAGATTTCGTTCTTAGACTTGTTGGACCCGTTTGCGGTGTCAACACAACTGTCTCGCAGGATCAACTCCACAGTCAGACAACGTAGTAAGCAGTTCCAAACGAAGCTCAACACCAACCTCCGCAAAGGTAGCAGCGACCTTCGTACGAGGATCAAAACTGTGAGAGAAGAAGACCTAGAGAAGCTCAAAAGGCAGTTCCTGGCACAAGTTGATAAGGTCGAGAAACAACTGAGCAGTGAGCCGGTCGTCACCCTTTCGGAGAAGCTGACTTTCGCGTTTGGTCTCCTCAATGTGTTTGCAATTGGGTTCATTATGGGCAATAAACCGGAGTGGTTCCATTGTCTCTACACGGTGGAGTCCTTCTTGTTATTGCCAATTCGATTCTATACGTACAAGCGTAAGGACTATCACTACTTCCTTGCTGACCTATGTTATTTCGCCAACACGCTCAATCTGCTGTTTATTTGGGTGTTCCCGGAGTCGGTCGAGTTGTTTGTCAGCTGTTATGCGCTGGCATTTGGCACGCTGTCGTGGGCTGTAATAACATGGAGGAATTCACTGGTGCTTCATTCGCTCGATAAAACAACGTCAACCTTCATTCATGTCCTCCCGCCGACGGTATTCCACGTAATCACCCACCAACTGGATGCTGACACAAAGTCTAAGAGGTTCCCGGCAGCAGTTGAGCTCGAGAGTTGGCGCTTTGCTTATAGTATCCTCTGGTCCACGGTCGCGTATTTTGTTTGGCAGTCCCTTTACCACTATTTCATCACTGTGCGGCGCAAGGAGAAGATCAAGTCTGGCGCCCGGGTCACAAGCTTTGAGTGGCTTAGGAAATCTTATGGCACGACGCGTATCGGCAAGTTTGTAAACAACCTTCCTGAGCCGTACCCAGTGATTGCGTTCACCGCCATCCAGTACAGTTTCCAGCTGTTCACTATGATGTTGTGTCCGCTATGGTACAGCTATCAGTATCTCAGTGCGCTTTTCCTTACACTGATCTTCTTTACGGCGTCGTTTAACGGCGCGACGTATTACATTGATATATTTGGCAAGCGGTTCCAAAAGCAGCTGCTCAAGCTCCAAAGCGAACTAGAAGAAAAGAATCTTAGCTAGATTTTTATTAGCTACAGTGTCGTACCAAGTCCTCTGTCAACGACTCTGGCCAGAAATGAACATGTTTGAGCTAGTAAGTAAGCACAGTGGATAGCTGGGTTCATAATTGATCTCAACTTTAGCATCTGGGAAGTACAAAGGTAAATCAACATGGTAATGGATTCGACTGATACGGAGACACGAAGGTTCAAAATTGCAGCTGGCGAAACCTGCCGAGCCATTTGCCGGTTACAATTGGGTGCTAGTCCATCATAATTGTGCGGATATGCTTGTGCCGGAAGGCAAGATAGGTGGGCTCGCACTGTCTTGAGCAACGGATTAAATTGTTGAATTGACTTGTGCGACTCAATACGGCCATCTCAGTCTCGTGCACTGACCACGCCCGGCTCCTCGAAAAATTGAACAGAGAGATCTTTACAAGATGGTGTGGGAGGTTAATGTGTGTTAGCTTGGTGCCCTCGGTGTGGCAATTCCTTATGCTTGTTAAAAGTTTTTGTAGATTTCGGCAGACAAGAACGATATTGTTTAGTTGGTTAAACCATTTATCGTATTCTTCTCCGTTATCGTCAATTTGCATCCGTTCGGTGATATCACCATACTCCTGGGAAAAGCTTAGATATATGCGGCGAGCTACTAGAGTTTCAATGGCTAGCGATGCTCCGATAATTTTATATGCCCTGTGGAATGCTTGGAGAAAACTGGTACACGTTGTTGGCGTCTACTGCTAGAAGAGCTATTCTTCTCTTGATTACGTACGGTGAAGTGCGCACCAAATCTATTACAGCGCTGGCAGTGTTCCAACCAGCGGCATCGCTGATGTGGCAGATGGGATTTGGCGGCTTAGCGGACCACAGAAGCACCGACGTAATTGCAACATGGTAGGGACGTCAATAATCGGGGATTGAATAAAGGGAGTTTTGAGTTCGCATATTTGCGGCCTGGCTAGTTCAACAGCGAGCAGTGCTGCATTGAGTCTTTTCACTGTCCTTTGATCGATTCTAACTTTCGCCAATTTCTCATTTTAACCATGATGCAAGTGCATAGTTTGTGGCGGAAGCACAAAAAGTGTCTGTAAACCTCGACAATTAGCATTCTCCATATTGTACCAAGATAGATGGCATGCCAGAAGTGGGACACGAGCCCGGCACTTTAGCGATCTCCTTCGAGGTTGTCGGTGTAATTAACACCCGGAATTGGGCCGTATTCTGATAATTTTCACCAAATAGTCGACAATTCTAAATAGTTTATAATCGTTTCTGCAGTTTCTTGTCGACAACTCTAATCAAAACGATCTTTTGTAACGACACCGAATACCAGCACAACTACCCAGTAGAAGAATCAGTGGCCATAAGGGTTAATCCTGGACAGCGACTCTTTCTGCAAATGGTGTATGCTCACCCTTGCCGACCGGGAACCGTTTTACCTTATCGCAGTTGATACAAGTGATCACGAGCACGTCGCATTTTGGATCATTACTCTTGGATCGGTTGACTATTCGTGTCCGGCTAGTAATGCCAGGAACAAGCAGTCCATTGCAGCCTTTGCACATGCTTCGCTTCATGGATGGAGCCAGCCGCAGTACGTTCTTGCGGGCTACTGATCTCAGTACACCAGTATAGCACGCCGCGAGCTCGGGGCTCTCAGTGGCTGTCACCGACGCCAATTGGAACAGGTGAGATATCCGTGCATAGTGGTCGAATTGCGCGACCCGCTTTGACTTGGCCATAATCTATTACCGTTTGATAGGTGCTCTGCCTTGATCTGCCATGATCTGGCTCGTCTGTGAAATATTTGATCAGCGTGCTTGCGCTCGCGAATAGAGTGGTTATTTCATCGGCAGTTATTGGTGTCGAAGACCCAGAGTTCTGAATACTAGGTCATTACTAGCACTTGAATTTGCCTTGTATCTCCAGGCCACATTAGCGTCACTTGGGCATGGTGAAGTTGAGGTTCAGGGAGTTGGTCTATCCACTTGCCCCAAAGCCTTGTGTCGACTAGTGGCATTCAATCAACCCTCAATTATCACAGGCCGTTACTTCTAATTTAGATATAATGTACTCAATTGGTTACAATTGACCACATTTTCCTTTCGCAAATTATATAAACAATTTATATAGGGCACGCCGTTTTGTGGAATATAGTAGACTAAATTAGCACTGGTGGATGGTGGCGGTCCCATCACATCACGAATTGATGGCGACCATCCACACCACCTTTGAACCTTTTGCCAAGCGACGCAAGAGACACAGGAGGCCTCAATTAACGAAAGACCCTTACGGAAATGAGTGGATACGATAGAGCATTGTCGGTTTTTAGGTAGGTACCCGTAATTTGCCGCTGGCGCTCGCTAACTGAATTAGTCCTGACGGACACGTCTTCCAGGTCGAGTATGCGTGGGAGGCGGTCAAGAGAGGCAACTGCGCAGTCGGCGTTAAGGGCGCGGACGTCGTTGTGCTAGGGTGCGAGAAGAGGAGTGCGCTGAAGCTCCAGGACACGCGAATCACCCCGAGCAAGATCTGCCCAATTGATAACCACTTGACGCTGGCGTTCGCTGGGCTCAACGCCGACGCGCGAGTGCTCGTAGACAAGGCGCGACTTGAGGCGCAGAGCCACAAGCTGACAATGGAGGACCCAGCTAGCGTGGAATACATGACCAAGTACATTGCTGGCGTGCAGCAGAGATATACGCAGTCGGGCGGTGTGCGGCCGTTTGGCATTGCGACGCTCATCATTGGGTTCGATCCGGAGGACAATGTCCCCAAGCTGTATCAGACGGAGCCGTCAGGTATCTTCTCTGCATGGAAGGCCAATGCCATTGGCCGGTCGAGCAAGACCGTGCGGGAGCTGCTGGAGAAAAACTACGAGGAGGGCATGGACCGGGAGAAGACGGTCAAGCTCGCCATCCAAAGTTTACTAGAAGTTGTCCAGACCGGTGCGCGTAACATTGAGATTGCCATCATGACCCCGGGCAACAAGCTCGAGATGCTCGATAGCGAAACCCTTGCCAAGTACGTTACTGAGATTGAGGAGGAAAAGGCTGCTGCTGAGGCTGCCAAGAAGAAGAAGGGCCGACGAGCACCAGCCGCTGAGTAAACTCATGCCCCTGTTTTAATATAACGTAATAGTAACCCGTCAAACGCGCTACCCTGTGTATCGTGGTATTGTACTTTTTTTCATCGCAATTGCAATACATGGCACTGTATTTGTTAATTTGAATCGAAAATAAATTGCTTTTTTTCGGTTTTAGTTTGTTGCGACTGCACCATAGTGCCAATTTCAGTTTTGCAATATTTTTAAATTTTAATGTCCATTACATTATTTTAGAGCTCGTTATTTCCAATCACCTATATCCCTTTAAACGTATTGTCACAATTCAATGTGATGGATACTATATAATTTAAATAGCATTAGGTGCTTGCCAATTGAAATAGAATTACTCAACTTTAACTTGGTTTTTCGTCGGTAATTGATATACTACCCTTAGATGATACTCTCTGTCGTTAGAATCTGTTATTTACGGCAAAAAGCTCATAAATATTACACACACTGAACTCTAATGTCCTTAGACTAGCGTTTAATTGATAGTAATAAAGAGTGTAAAGCAATAATACCACTGCGATGGTGTATGCTAAAGGCTGAAAGTAATAGTTCCTAACGCTAGTGACGAGCCTGGAGACAATCCCATTTATTCAAACTAGTGCACTCAATTAAGGATGAAAATTTGTTAAGAGTCAAATGCTGCACATATATTCCATTATAACGCAAACATGTAACGATTTAACACACGCGGAATAACATATATCGACAATAGTTTCGGCTAGAAACTACGGATAGGGGTTTACCAAGCAAGTCGCAAAAATGAGCTCATCATTGATATAACCGAACCATTCTTTTGAAATTACAAATTTGAAATTACATTTGTTGCAATGAATACACATTTGAATACTGATAGATTATCACATCCAAGGCAAATAATGTGGGTAGAATGCGATAATCACGACCATCTGGCAATTGAAAATATGTGCACGAATATGCACTTGGGCCAAGTAAATGCTCTGTGCAAAATAGATAAGGCGTCACCCAGGCAAATTGCACCTCCTTACTGATCATTTATGCGAGCTACCCGACTGTACAATACAATGCAACAACCATGGAACTATGCCAACGCCAATTGCTTTGGGATAGCTTAAGTAGTATCTTTATTTATGACTTTTTAAAAACATGACTAAAAAGAACTTGTACGTCTCGCGGCAAAGTGGCCAGTCTTGGTAGTGCTTATCTCTGCTGTGTCGTTGGGATGAAAAATCAATTGAACCTTCCACCACCAAACTACCAGCCCGAACTAAAGATGGCGAACGACAACCCACCACAGCCGCAAGGAGGCGGAGGAGGAGGAGGTAGCGCGCCTGCTGGCGGAGCTCGTCCTATGCCGGCCGGCCAGCAACAACCAGGAGCGCGACCGCCGCAGACTGGCGTTTCGGACCTGAACCGGATCGTGCTCGAGTATCTCAACAAAAAGGGCTATACGCGTACCGAGGCAATGCTGCGGATCGAGTCCTCACGGACCCCGACCCCTGCTGGTGGCAGCTCGACGACAAGTGCCACTGCAAACACGGCAGGACGCCCCATATCGCGCGGCGCGACCCCGCTGTCGACCAAGCCCGAGGAGGACCCGGAGGTGTACATCAACGCCTTCGCGTCGCTCAAGCGGTGGGCCGAGAGCTCACTGGACCTGTACCGTCCTGAGCTGCGGCGTATGTGCTACCCGATCTTTGTGCACTTGTTTCTGGATCTGATCCACAAGAACCACCCGACTTTGGCGAAGCGCTTCTTCGATGAGTACTCGGTCGACTTTATGGTTCTACATGGTCAGGACATGGAGAAACTTTCGGCAGTGTCGCTTCCAGTGCACCTGGAGGAGAATGACCTGGCCAAGGCTTTCCGAACCAAAAAGTACCAGCTGCGAGTGTCGCGGACCTCATTTGACCTACTGCTCTACTTTTTGCACGAGATTGAGGCCAATGGCGGCTCTATCATCATCAGGCTGCTCAACCAGTACGTAGACACGACTGTGTCTACGACTCGACCGAGCAGGTACGACACGGAGCTGAGTCTCGACCCGAACGAGGGTCTGCCGGGGTATAGCGCGTCGAGTGGGGAGCAGGACGCGAGACTACCAGCGGTAAAGTTGGGGAAGATGCCAATGGACCCGGATCTGGCCAAGGAGGTGCAGATAGAGCTTGAAAAGCGGGAGGATGGGCCGCAATTGGTGGAGGAGCTTAACAAGCAGATTAAACAAGAGTCTGAAGACGCCCCGACTCGGGATTCGCTTCCCCTTCCGCAATACAAGGCTGCAGATGTGTCGATGGAAGTGCGCAATGTGGCTGACTCGCGAAAGCGTATCACCATTGGGGCTACGGGCCAAGCCGCGCTGCCGAGTGTCTGCATGTATACCTTCCACAACACCCACGACGGCCTCAATTGCATCAGCTTCTCAGATGATTCGGAGCTGGTTGCAGGCGGGTTCTCAGATAGCTTTGTCAAGGTGTGGAGCCTCAAGGGGTCCAAGCTGACCTCAGTCATCAAAAGTGACCCGGAGAATGAGGAAGCAAGCTCAAGCCGACGGCTCATTGGGCATTCAGGTGCAGTGTTTGGTACGTCCTTCAGTCCAGACAATCGGTTTTTATTGTCAAGCTCGGAGGATAAGACCGTCCGGTTGTGGTCGCTGGATACCTTCACGGGTCTGGTGTCATACAAGGGCCACAATCACCCAGTGTGGGACGTGGCGTTTGGGCCGTTTGGCCACTATTTTGCGACCGCTTCGCACGACCAGACGGCCCGGCTGTGGAGTTGCGACCACATTCACCCGCTAAGGATATTCGCGGGGCATCTCAGCGATGTTGACTGCGTGTCGTTCCACCCGAATGGCACCTACCTCATCACAGGATCAAGCGACAAGTCGTGTAGGATGTGGGATATTAATCGCGGTAACTCTGTACGAGTATTCATGGGACACACACAGCCCATCAATACTACCGCCGTATCCCCTGACGGTCGATGGATGGCCAGTGCTGGCGAGGACGGTGTGATCAACGTATGGGATCTGGGATCTGGCCGTCGGCTCAAGTGCATGAGGGGCCATGGCAAGGCGTCCATCTACTCACTGGCATTCAGCCGTGAGGGCTCCGTCCTCGTTTCGTGCGGCGCGGACAACTCTGTGCGAGTGTGGGATATTAAGCGTGGCACTAACGACTCATCGGCCCAGCCTGAACCAATGGAGATTATTTCGGACTCTTCAAAACCAACTTCGAATGGTACGGCCGGTTCGTCGACTACGGCTACGAATGGAAGCTCGACTCGTACCAGTGGAACCGACTCGACTGAGGACAATACGAAACGACGAAAAGAAGTTGTCTCTACGCCAGACCACCTAGTTGCGTTCCACACTAAAAAGACCCCCGTATATAAGGTCCACTTCACGAGACGAAACTTGTGTCTTGCCGCAGGTGCATACACAGGTTAACCCTTAATTTATTTAATCCCATTACTCCACACTCTATACTCATTGTTTTTCGACCACTTCATTACTTGATATTACTTCCTCTCTTCGGATTTCACTCCATGTAATGGCTTGACTGATACCATTTATCGGTGCTTTATTTCGCCTCTGATTATGAAGTAATGTAGAAATCATGCACTATTTTATTTACAGTCGTTAATCATAATCTATTTCTCTATGCTGTTCATAACGTCGTTTGAAATTATGGCTCCCGCGTTTTGAGCGCGCTGGACAATGCTGTGTGCTTCGTTACTCATACCATGACTGGCGTAGTGTTCAATTACCGGCGTATAATACATCTCACGAACGGCAAGAAAGTTGGTGGCCTCTAATAGATTAAGCAGCGAGAGAGCCCGGTCTATGTTTGGCGTTCTGTTCGCAGATGACGTGCAATACATTTTAATCAGCGTCCGTAACGATCGCGAGGTTTGGAGCCTTGTCGGATGATATGGTATTGACGACAAGCCCGTGACAAAGATGTCGTAAGCTGTGTTCAGTGATGAGGGCCCTTGATTCGCAAATCGCTGGCACAAGTTGCGAACAAAATGATCAAGGATTATAATAGAGGGTCCCGCTTTGCCGTTTATCTGGTGAGTCTGGGTAAACACTTTATAACGCTGGAACAGAAATTTGATAGCTTCTGGATTGTCGACAGAATTGATTACCGACTTGTAAACGACGTTGAGACCACCCTCGAAGCTGGAATGGGTATGTGAAATCTGAGAAGGTTCAATCTCAGGCAAGTCTGGAACATCAACAATAGAAAGATCAACGTTTCGTGCAGATAGCAGTCCTGATATGCCAAGAGTTTCGAGATGCGGTACCTGTGATGGGAAAAAAAGGGAAAAGTACTTTACAACCACCACCGGATCGTATCTCTCTGCAATCAGAGTCAATAATTCAGTGGCAATGACTTCGTTAATCAGGTGTCCGTTATTCAGCATGAGCCGAACTACCTCGTAGCACTTCTTTTCGAGTGTGTTTCGTCGGAACCCCCGAAGCAAGGACAAAAAATCTCGTGTCGTCAATTTGATTCCACTCTCGATCATATGCTTGTATATCTGTCCTGCAGTCGCCAACCCATCAACTTCAGTAGCTCTGTACAAAAGCATGCCCCAGTCGGGTTCATCGTTTCCTTTAAGCCATATGTTTTCCAGCAACCACGTGGCCGGATCGGTCGAGGCTGAATTATCCTCTCGGGAGAGTCTTTCCAACATGTACTTGTAGAAATCCCTAATAAACAACCGATTGCAATTAGGATCAGCCACTACCATTCGGCTATCAATGTTCGCCAAAAGCTTCTTTGCGATGTCAGAGCTATCAAACACAGCCCTGAGGAAGGATTTAGCTGCCCAATTCTGGAAATTCAGCCCCCGCGCAGCGAGAAGTTTGAATAATTCTAGGTACGACTCACGGGGCACCCGTCTATGCAACTCGTTCAACACCGGAGGGACAAGTACCAGCCTGTTGGTCGAAAACTTGTCAATGCAGTCGTACATATGCCTGTACTTTTTGCTGATGCCCAACTCGTTTGTGTCTTTTTCGAGTGTATACAAAAGACCATTGAGCGCATTCATCAGCCCTTCCTTATAGACCTCCTTTTGTCTATAACTGAGCCCGGAGAAAATATCTTCACCACTAAGACATCCCAGGAGTCGATCAGCGTCTCCAGTAAGTCCAGACTTGGCAAGATCTTGGACCAACCGAGGGATAACTTCAACCACTAGCGGTAAGTCTGCCAAGAGACGCCATACCTTCAGGAACTGGCCTTCATCCTGCAGAAACAACTGCTCCAATTTATTCGTCAAGAGATCTAATTCTTGACATGCAAGTACGATAGCCGCAGATTTCACCGAGCACTCCAGATCAATCTTGGACTTCTTCCTCAGATTTTCAGCAAATGATCCCCATGCGTCCAATCCGTCACCACCGACCGATTTAAGAGTTTGACTATTGTTCCGCAACATTTCTAGTGAGTATAGTATACGGTGATATTTCTTTAGTACCCTGTCACCGCTTCGGTTGGCATATCTAGAGTGCCAGACTTGAGAGCCTCCGAAGAACCGGCTCTTGCGACTCTCTTTACTCACGACATTTGTCCTGCCGCTGGTATATACGGTGCTGGTACTTAGGCTGCGGTATTGAGCCATCTGGTTCACCATGAACCGAGATAAACGGCCGCTACAGCACCATTTCATCGTAGTCGGCCGACGTCTTGACTTCATTCGCTGAAAAATTGTCCCAAATTACTCTGTCGCTTGCCTGCTACAGCCGTGCTTCATCGCGGTACACTAAGTAAATTAGCCGTTTACAAGATTTATATAAATCCTAGCTACTCTATGCTGAAATATCTGGCTTTTCGCCAAACTGTTGATTTACACTGAAATGGAAATTTTGTAGCACTGCTTGTGCCGAATAATCTAAGGTGGAAATTTCAGGATTTGCGGACCCTACTGCCATCCTCAAGCACTCTGAAAAAATCACGTTAAGGCATATTTGCCCTTGAAGAAAAAGGTACCTCATTAAAAGGAGAAATCTCAATTATATACAAGAAATGTTAGCAGCATGCATGTAGACTTTCCTGGTGGAGTCCATCAGTAATATTATCAGAGCCAAAGAAGAAAAATCCAAGTAGACCTCCAATCAAAATGCAAAAGAAGATGTAGCCATTGTAGTACATGACCAACAGCATCACAATGTACCCACCACCGAGCTGAACCATGTAAAATAGCGCCCGAATGATTTGCTGGAAAAAGGTTGGTCTGAAGGTCGGCGAGTTAACATTAGAGAGATGCATTCGGTCCGAGACTCGCATCGAAATTCCAGGAACAACAGTCTTAGAAGCATCGTTTTCTAGAGAACTGGCTTCCGAAGCCCGGGTAGCCGCCTGATTCTGCTTCCACTGATGGACAATCATCCGGTCATATTCTCTCTGAGCCCGTCGCACAAATTCGAGTGCCATGACGAGAAGAATAACGCCAATACAGGTGCCGGCAAACATTCCTCGAGAGGTGATGTGCCACGACTCGGCCAAAAAGCAGGCATCAATAGTAAACCAATTCCAATACATCTTCATCTGGCAGGCTCCATGGCCCATGTGCGAGCTCATATCCATGTCCGACATGGCCGAGGTGGCCGTCGAGGAAGCAGCAGAAGCAGTCATCGACATGGTCATCGAGGCCATCGTAGAAGTACCCATGTTCATCATGTCGTGCCGTTTAAAGTGCTCCATGTCTAATATGTCTATCTCTAAGGATCACAGTGATAGGTAAGGGTACTGGAGAGATATTCTTCGGTCATGATGGTCTTATATATCTTGCTGCAAATGTACTTTTAATTTGCTCGTCTTATGAGAAGATTAAAGTGCCGCGCGGCGCGGCTGTACTTACCCCTTTTGGTCTATTTCACTAATTCTAACCTACTCCACAGCCAGAGGACCCTTCGCTTATTTTAGCAAATGCTGAATTCTTCATGGTTTGTATAACTTAAATGTTAATGAATGGAAGATCGTCAAGGCCGTTTGACTGTTGTTCCAAAGATATGGCGAGTGATGATCTCCCTGTATAGTGATCCGTCCACTCGGGTACGTGCCCCACCATCTGGTTGAAGGTCAAACCCGGCTCTGCTGGGGCAAATGCAATTATATTGCTCGAAAGTTCTCAATTTAAAAATGTCGTTCGACAGTTGCGTGACCCAGAGCACATAAGTAGATTTCAAAACATACCTGCAGATCACTAGCCGCACTTTATGCGGCTAATTTCGAGCACTTTCCGGTCTGACCAGTAACTCCATACTATACAGAATGCGCATTATACTATGGCCTTAGTCTAGGGTATAGGTTGTAATCCTGGTTTGTACAAATCCATGTCAAAAAAGGCCGTTAGACCAGGATGCTGCCCGAGCGTTATATGCGTTATAGGCACTTGTCTGTAAAAAAATGCGTCTGCATACTAATCTGTGAGGGTAAGCAAATTGCCCATTGGTTTTAATTGCTCATTGCCGTTACTAATAATGTTATTTGCGAAGCAAGGGGAAAGGGAATTGAATTTAACGTCAGTATGAGCTGCTCAAGAATGGCAGGAAAATTGAATCGTTACTTCCATATTCCTGCTTAATTTACTCCGCGCTTCGTTAACGCATACAATATTAGTCGGTGAAGAGGGAAGGTAAGAGATGCAAATAGAGCTCCAGCTAAGGATCGTAAAACGATTCAGCTAAATCTGCCGTAAATCTCCACTTCAGATGCCTCAACCCGAATGAAAATAACCCAGTCTTCTCACATCTATTAGTTAATAGGATACGATCTTAAAAGGGAACTCCACATGCCTTACAAGGATCTCCAAACTAGCATGATATATCTCTATTTTACCAAAAAAAGACATTAGTTGCCTGTTAATGCATCCTTGGCATCGGGCCGTGGCGGCTCTCAACGTCTTACCATCCTTGACATAGCTCGATCTCATACATACTAAATCTGAGGAGGGCCACTTTTAGACTATAAAAACGCTCAAATGCACTTTACAAACGACCATCAATTCAAGCTATATTTCTCTCTTTACCAATTAACTCGCTCATTATGAAGTTCTACACCATTTTTGCACTTGCTTCGCTCGCAGTAGCAGCTCCAGCAACTAAGCAAAAAACTCTATCTTCTGCAAAGGTTTCTGGAACGATCGACTGTAGCAATGGTGTTGAATGTACTATCCCATGTGGTGAATCTCTGACCGAATCTTGCAACTTTGCAGCCGTTGGACCTGAAAATAAGCTAGTCTCGTATCCAGTGCTGCTCCATGGATATCACCTCAGCTGTGATAATGGAGATTGCACTATCAGTTGTGATTCCAATGACGTAAACTGCAAGCTTGAGAAGGAGGAGAAGTTCTCAGCTCACCAAACATTATCCCGTCGCTCGTTCGGTTCTCTCGACAAACGTAATGTCTGCGGAGGCTCGGGGGGAGTTGGCGGCAATGGAGGAAATGCAGGCAATGGAGGAGGAGGATTCATTGGAGGCAATGGTGGAAATGGTGGTAATGGCGGTAATGCTGGTGGCTCTGGAGGGCAGGTTGTAAATCAAAAGAGGAGCACTTGTGGTGGTTCCGGAGGCGTTGGTGGAAATGGAGGAAGCGGAGGCAACGGCGGTAGTGGCCTCATTGGAGGAAAAGGAGGCAGCGGTGGTAATGGTGGTAATGCAGGAGGTTCTGGAGGGCAGTATGTGTCCAGCGGCGGTTCTTCGGATGTGCAAGGATTGATTGCATTGCTCAATCATCTACTCCAGGGGCTTGTCTAAAGGATAGGTACATATACGCATGCATAGAATAGGTGTAATGCAATATACCACGACTTACATTGAAGATCATATTTATACGGTAAATAATTATTGTCTGAACTCGAGTTTTAATCGTCAATTCCTAAGGCTGGGTTACTCGACCAAGAAAAAAAAAAGCAGAAGTGCGAACATGCATTTTCGTATAATAAGCAGAGTTATTTGATTGAAGGAAGAAGAAAAGTAACATTTTTGTGTAATCTATAAGTAATATAGGTAACTCCATGATGTATCAATCGTGATGAAGTGCCCTTGAATAAAACACAGCGCCTCATACTAATATGACTCTATGCTTTTCCAGAGAGGGGAAAATTCCCAGTTTCTTTGCTCCAGCCTAATCCATGTTGCTATCCTTTCCCCAGGTTTCATGGGTGCTCACTGTATATTATGCAGGATTGACAGGCGATCGATCGGCAAGGATACCGCAGATCCATGCAACGGCCCTCATCGCCGAAATAGTGACCCCAATCTAACACTATGCAAGGGATCGGGACCGAATTTTTATGCCATAATATTCCAGGATGTGACGCTAGGTAGAGTATGTCTCCCATGTTGCGTTAATTGCCGACGGGCTCTGACGGTTTGAAAGACTATAAAAGGGTTCAGAAATGACTACCTCACTGCCTTCTTATCATCAATCAATTCTTTATTCAATCTACACATTCGTTAATTATGAAACTTTCTCTCATTTCTGCAATTGCTTTGGCCTCGGTTGCTCTCGCAGCTCCGGCTCCAGCCACCGTATCTCTCGATTCTTCCAAAATTGAGGGTACCATTAAGTGCAGCGACGGGCAGTGCGTCGTTACATGCGGCAAGAACCTAGATCAGCAGTGCTCATTTGCTGCCATTGATGAAGGAAATAAGTTGAATAATAACCCCGAGAAACTCAATGGTTATTTCGTCAAGTGCTCCGATGGCGATTGCACTATTAAGTGCTCTGAAGGTCAGGAGAACTGCAAGCTTGACGGTGAAAAACAGTTCTCTGCCTACCAAACTGTGACCAAGCGTTCTGTCCAGCTTGAGAGCCGATCCTGTGGTGGATCGGGCGGCGTTGGCGGTAACGGTGGCAATGGCGGCAGCGGAGGCGGTGGCCTTCTTGGCGGCGGTGCCGGTAACGGCGGTAATGGTGGTAATGCAGGCGGTACTGGCGGTCAGGCAGTTACCCAGAAGCGGGATAACTGTGGTGGTTCCGGAGGCGTTGGTGGCAATGGTGGCAGCGCCGGTAATGGCGGTGGTGGATTGATCGGTGGCTCTGGCGGCTCTGGCGGTGACGGTGGTAACGCTGGTGGCGCTGGAGGGCAGATTGTTTCCGGTTCTGGCAAAAAAGACAAGCCAGCTTCAGGTATTCTCGGAGCATTGGCCAATATTCTTGGTCTCCTTTAAGAATCAATCAGGTCATAAATTTGCAACTACTAATCATGTACAACTATTTTAAAATATTCGCTTTAAAGTTATGAATTACTTAAAAACTGCTGTTGACTTTATACGGCATTTAATACAATTGAGTATTATATGTGCTAACTTTGACTAGAAAATACTTTCGTCATCGATGCCCAATTGATTCTGGAACCTCCAAAGATCAGAACCGAATTCTAAGCCGCTAATGGTGGCCAAGCTAAAAGTGCCGTAAGTATGGCGATTAATATATGGTGGACATGCATAAACAGCTGAAGCGAGGGGTTAGTGTGGCTATGAGGCGTATGGATATCTTCAATATCGTAGAACATTGCAAAGCAATTATTATCAGATCTCGATTTGACGCATTCCCCTACATATATACCAGCAAATTGGTGAACAAATGTCACATTGTTGAATTGAGTTCAATAAGTATAAAAGCACCTCGATTCGTCATGAAACGAAAGCATACTTAACAGTGACTTAACTCAAGATGAGTTCTCTCTCTTATTTGCAATTGCCCTTGCTTCTCTTTCCTTTGCCTCACCGATGCCAGAAGCTGCGAATGAATTGAATGCACGAAGTTGCGGTGGATCTGGCGGAGTCGGTGGCTCTGGAGGTAATGCCGGCAGCGGAGGTGACTCCCTGCTTCATGGTGGCTCTGGCGGATCTGGTGGCAGCGGTGGTAATGCCGGTGGTTCTGGAGGTCAGGAAGTCAATCACAAGCGAAGCGATAATAACTGTGGAGGTTCTGGTGGAGTTGGTGGTTCTGGAGGAAACGCTGGCAATGGCGGTAGTGGAATCATTGCTGGCAATGGTGGCAACGGCGGTAATGGCGGTAACGCTGGCGGATCTGGTGGGACAGGTTATCAACTAAATCCCTTATGAGAAACACGTATAACTAATACAATTATATTGCTGTGTAATATACAATTGTCGAAGGTATAGATATTTGGCCCCCGTGCATTCTTCATTCCATAAACAATTGTACAATTGAATAATACTATCTACGATGAGCTCCAAAGTAATACTACGCAATAATTAAAGAGATGCTATTGTATCGCTGCAGGAGGGGCCATCGCCGCTTTACCGACACTACTCTGGTTCCGACAACTTATTAGAAGCTCATAGAGAAGAGAAATTACAGAACTCAGAAACCTCGGCCCTATACAAAAGGTTCTTGGCAGGAGGTATCCCTACTTGCAGAACCAGGTTACATAGACGATCTTATACCCTTTTCCCCCCTGTTCAAAAGTCGGACGGAAGTAAATATTCCCCGACCGGCCAGAGAGAGGTGCTCAGTATCTATATTTAAGCACAGAACTATACATTTAAGTGGCTACAAAAACAAACTATGGAGCGCCGTATTAAATGCAGATATGGATTGTGTCAACCATGTTGTAGATTTCCCCGATACGTCATTTACATGCATGAGGCTTGCAGATACATGCCATCAATCGGACATCTCCCCAGATCCCGGACCGTTCATACATGAAAAGCAGATACGGAGCAAAGTTTTCAGTATAGGTATGGCTATATAAACTACCAGGCTAAAGTAGCTATTAACGGTTAAAACAGAAGCATTTTTATAAATAATGAAGTTCATTCTGACTGTATTCATTGCATTGACCGCTCTTCTGGTGCAAGCATCTCCCCAGCCTAACGGCATCAACAATAGCGGCATAACTCTCGAGGACCTAGAGGAAATTCTCCAAGCAATTGTAGCCGGTACCGCTACCCCGTCCCAAATTGCAGAATTGTACGGCACGCGGGGCAAAGACGGCGAGCCTGGTTTAGATGGAATTGGAGGGCAGTAATCAGCCTATCTTACGATCAGATGGTTCACGATATTCCAACCCGAGAGCTTCGAAAATTTTCTTTTCATCTTCACCCTCAATGAGTTGATCACGAGTTGGAGATCCATTACCGCCAGATTCTTTAAACAATCCCTTCTGGTTCAACACCATGCCCTTTCGGCTAGCCAATAGACGTATACTCCTGTTGAATAGATCATTTCCTGTGTAGTAAATGAGGGAAGCGCCACGCTCTTCCCATGGAACACATAAAACGTCAATCCTCCTCCAGACCGGGTCTCCTTCAATTACTGAAGCGCCAAACCACCTTGTTGCATCGGAATGGGCAGACAGCTCAGCCTTGATAAAGCCTTTTTCTTTCAACTTTTCAATAACAGACCTGGAGATACTTCTGATTTCCTCCATAGCCGCTCCTGGCTTAGTGAGAATGATATCGATATCATTACACTCCTTCTCCACCCGTCGATAAGAGCCCATAAGAAAAGTTTGAGCTTTCTTGTCAACTTTTTCTAGCTCTTCAACGTACACGTCGTAGTGCTTTTTGACAGTGTCACGCGACATGGGTTTCAAGAAATCTTCGTAGTGTTCAAGGCCAATTTTTTGCGGCTCATTAAGATCAGCCTTTTCAGCAATATCATCCAAACTTCGGTAGCCTTTCTGGTACCACTCACGAGCAATAGCAGGGCCGACGCCAAAGATATTTTTAAAGGTCGCCATTACTTTGCCACGTTCGTCCTTCCTTGCCTCTTCCAGTTCCTGTAACGTACCAGTCTCATTTATCTCCTCAATCTTCGCTGCGAGCTTGTCGCCAATTCCAGTGAGTTTAGCGGCTTCTTCCTTCGTCTTGACCGGATAATCAATATACTTGAGTGTAGCAATCGCCTTGCGGTAGGACATCATACGCCATTCGTCATCAATATCTTCATAGTGCTGCATGAGCTCGGAGAATATCTTGATAATGCGTTCATTCGGACTGTCAGCCAATGGCAAAGTATGCAAGTAGCCATGCCATGTACCCTTGAGGAACCGTTTAGACTCGTTGCTATCCCCGCTTGGGCTCTTGGGTGCCTCATCAGGGGGAGGTAGCTCTGCCTTGGTCTTTTCTGCTGGATTCTCCCCGTCTTCTTTCTTTGGCTCCTTATCAATTGATTCATTTTCCTCCCTAGTGTCCTTGGACTTGTCTTCCTTCTCGGAAGTCTTTGCACTGTCCTGTTTGGTCTCATCTCCTTCGCTATTTGCCGCAATCTCTTTAGCATCGACGGACAAAGCGTATTTTCCAGTATCCAGTACACGAGCCTTGTCAATGCTATCGGATGCCCACGAATCATGGACAAATACTACATTTTCGCCAGTGGATCCTACATTTTTGTCCTTAAAGTACTGCTTGACGTCGTCTTCATTCCAGTCAGAAGCTACCAGGATATGCGTTGCTTTGGAGAGATCGTTAACGACCTTTGCGCCATGGCTTCTGAATACCTTGCTTTTGCGCCGCACAATATTGGACTGCGACTTTTGAGGTAGAAAGCTAAACGCGAGCCCGCCGAATAGGGTTTCGTGCTTCTTGGACGGCCAATGGTCGCTCGTTCCCCCGGAACGCGTTCGCTTTGCAACTGTCGACATGTTCGGTTAAATGTTGAGCATGTAGTATATAGGTCTATAGATATAAATAAGGGGGCCGCGGGAGAGCAAGCAACCAATGTCTCTGTCAGCACTTACGAATAATGCTCGAGACAGGACACAAGTGTCTGTAATAAGAGCTAGGAACGCGTCCGATCAATTGCTCCCAGCAAGGAAGTCCATTCCGACACAAACTCCAAGTGGAGCCCTAGTCTGGAAACAGTGTCAAAGTGGCTCCTTTTGTGAACAACGACCCCGACATCTGCGGCCATCATGGCAAGCAAGTCCGTGCTACTATCCCCAAAATAGTAGAGTCTTTTGCCGGGGTAAATTTCGCGCAGCGCGCGAACGACTTGCTCCTTATGGTTCGCCGTGCGTAGCGGGGATACCTCCGTCGAAAACCGCCCCGTTGCAATGCCTTCTTTCATCTCGAGATCGTTGGCATATACAGGAACATCACCGAATCCATTCTGGCGGAGCACTTGCCGGATAAGGGTTGCGCTCCAATTGACGCTCACAACAACAATGGGGACGCCCCGAAGCTTTATCCTCCGCAGGACCTCCCAAAACCCTGGTCTCACTTGCACCCGGCTAGCTTGCTCTAGAATCGCACTCTCAGGGACCCCTTTGAACAGGTCCGAGCGCTCTGCGCGAAGGGCCGAGTTTTTCTCTATGGGCTCGAGCCCACACAGATATGCAATTTCATCTTGTAGAGTCTGGCGGGGTCGGTTCTGTGAGTAGGCCAGATATTCTTTGTAGTATTCGTCCACGTAGTAATTCCAGGGTGGGTAGAATTCGGGCTTCGCCGCATAGACCGCTTCTCCTAGGAGCCCTAAAGTGTCTTTGGCAGTGACAGTCTCGTCCCAGTCAGTAACAAAGACTTCGATATCGTCGAGTTGGAGGGCCATTTCAATGTGTCATCGGAGGACGGAGAAAATGTGTCGGGGGATACAAAGAGAAGAAGGGAGGAGAAAAGAGAAGCTGATTCCACTTCACATTTTAAGATATCCAGGGGTTGGTTCTCCTATAATATATTGCGAGATGAAGTGAAACCCCTCTCATTAGGCCGAGGAGTATCAAATCATGCAATGTGCCATTTATGGTGCTGCAGCTCCAACTGTTGGAGCGTTACAGATCTGAGTGGCCCGATGTAGATCCCGAATACACTTTAGCTTGGTGTGTATCTTGCGTAGACGACGTCATAGTAGATGTTACTGTCAATGTGGCTGTTGTTGATTCGGTTAGCTCTGCCGGTTCAATTGGACCGGCCGACTCTGCTAACTCAAACAACTGTGCAGATTCGACCCCCGAATCGCCAGAGACCGTCGTGTCCTCGACGCTAGTTCCTGGTTCACTTTGCGGTGGCTCAATAGTAGACACTTCGCCTACTTCAGACTTAGTCATAAAATCAGGCAGGTCGACCGGTGCAGGAAGAGCCTCGACCCCAACTCTTCGGCACAGGATTTCATTGGACTCAGTGTCCTGCTGAGGCACAAATGAGGGTTCCTCACACAGAGTGGGTGTGTAGATAGCCAGTTGATAGAAGCAAGTTTTGGCCTCTTTGATCCATGCAATTTGGTCGTGGTCAATTCCCGGGCGGCAGAGATACAGAATCTCGGCTGCTCGATCTCTACCAGTAAGATCACATACCTCACCGCTGCCCACCCGCTGAACGAGGTAATTCACCTCTCCATTATTCTGTACCGAAATCTGCCCACTCTCAGTGAATGGCTGAGATTCGAACCGCGCCAGGACGAAAGAAAGCTGTGCTTCATTATCAGTAGCCATGTGGAACTGCCGGATGTGGGAATTGAAGCAAACTTCGTAGGTCCAAAAGCCGGCAGCATAGTAAATACATTCTTTATCTCTCGTATCCGTCAGAAGCTCAATTGCCTTGGATTTCACCTCTACGAGGTCCGTAGATGCCACTGTGACCTCATTTGACGAGTTATCGGACTTGGGAATGCTACAGAGGTATCGCGTGCGGTCAGATGTTGATAGGAATTGGTATCTGAAATCGTCATCTTCGGGTTCCAAATTGGCGGCAGCTTCTTCAGAAATGCTTTCGTCTGAAAACCTAATTGAATAGGCCGGTTTAGCGTACAGGTCGCGATTGATATGGAAAGATCCACAAAGGCCCATGCCTATCCACCACGCGGCAAGATATAGCCACTGCATAATTTTTCCCCAATTGCAGTTGATTACGCTAGGAGATTCTATTAACGTTAATAGTTGCGTTCACGGGGCGTGCTTATATAATGCCAAATTGACTGCGTATACTGCTACCACTGTGGAATATACAGTTTCTCCATACAAAAACACAGATTTAAATTCTTATTTTCCAGAAAGATAAACGCAAATAAGGTTATCCAATGGATGTGGCAATTTTCTGGTGCAAGGGAAAAATAAACGGCTAGATATCTAAGCACCAAAAATGATCTAGGGGTAGATAGTTTTAATAGTGAGGTGTCGCAACAGCTAATAATATATTTAAGGGCTGTGGGGGAGAGGTCTGGTAGTTGGGAGGAAAGCCTCGCGCACGCGAAAGCGATCACGAAAAATCTAAAAAGTTGACAATTTTTCATTCCGGCGCAGATCAAGCAGTCGAACCAATAGAAGGATCAAAAATGGCCGGTGCGAGGCAATTTGTGAGGCAGTTTTCGCGATCGCTGCCGCGATGCAACTCCGAATCGCTCAAGATCCGTAACCCAGTCATGAAAAAGGCTGTTCTCGAAGGAGAATGGACCGAGGGCCCACCCAGCCTGCGCACCCGACGAGCGCGACTGGCGTACCATTCTCCAATCGGTCTTAAGGAAGTGTTCCCTCTGGCCCACGAGGTCATCAAGAAGGACTCCGAGCGACACTACAGCGAGGCCGCCAAGCTCGCGGCGGAGCTCGAGAAGACGGACAACTTCCAGAAGAAACAGCATATCAAGAGCGAGCTCAACAAGCACCTTGTGCGAGCAGAATTGCATAACCCAGAGGTTCTATACAACTTCCAGATCAGGCGGCCGGACTTTGCGGAGCCGATTTACCGGTACCTTGCCAGTCGGGACTGGAAGTCGTACGAGATGCTCCTGTTGCTGCAGCGACTGGAGACCTTGCACGTTATTCCAGACACCATGCCGACTATTAACCCACGGGCCCAGGTGAAGCTGCAGTTCCCAGGTGTAGTCAAGAAGTACGTTGAAGTCGGTAAGGTACTGCGAAACGACGTGTGTGCAAAGGCTCCGGTTCTCGAGGTGCAGGAGTTTGAAGAGATTACCCCAGGGAGTCTCTATACCGTAGTCATTGTCGATCCAGATACGCCTGATATCCCGGCAGACTCGTTCAAGACGACCTTGCACTGGGCCGTTGCTAATGTGCCACTTTCTAATACTGACCACAAGTTCGACCCGGCCAAGGGAACAGAGCTGGCCGCGTATCTACCACCACACCCCGAGAAGAACTCGCCTACCCACCGATACTGTGTGTGGGTATTCCGACAGGCCAAGCACGGCGACTCTGTCAAGCCAATAACGGTTTCGACAGAGGAGGTTTCGCGGGACAATTTCAACATTCGACGGTTCGCACGAAACCATGTTCTTGAGGCCGTTGGCGCCCATGTGTGGCGTGTGGGCTACGACAGATCTACTGATGCAGTCCGTGCCAAGTACAACCTTGGCCCTGGCAAGGTCTACACTCGAACCCGGCGAGTGGAGGTTCGACAGGATCTTAAGTACGTGTAAATATTTCCTCCTAGCCTGTATATGTATATAATGTTCAATGATTAGACGCTTGTTTCCACTCTGTGAGCAACTACATGATGTTCTATACTACTAAGAGCCTACGCAGGTACAAAAAATTGAATGCCAGCCATGATTAGCTAATAGCAGTCATAGATGCCACCAATGATTAAAAAGTTTAAAGCTCTCCAATGGTCAAAACAGAATGCGAATACAATATTTAAACAACAACAGGTCTATTTATTCCTGAGTTCCATTTTTACTTGGCAACGCTGTCGATGAGCTTCTCCAAGTCAAAGTTAGGGTCGTTAACGTCAGTGATCAAATCACCAGAGTTGCTGGCGCTGTTCTTCTTAGCATATGCAGCCTTGGCCTCCTCAATAAGCTTCTCCTTTCGAGCCCACTCAGCGTTAAATCGCTTGGTCTCGGCCTGGGCAGCCAGAGTTCGGTTGTGCCAGAAGCCGTAGACAACACCGGCACCGAGGAAGGACCATTTCAAGACCTAGACAAACTCTGTTAGCAAACTTCATCCATAATCTATATTCTCACGTACTCTGAGGGTTGGAGATGCAGCAGCAGCAGACATGGCTTCTATATTTTGTATACTAGACCGAAAAGTGATGGGGTTTTGAATATTTTTCAGATGGTTTGGGACCCGCGCTGATTGGGCGATCTCGGGAGGTTTCTAAACTTCAGTGAAATAAACCGCTCTTTAATACATCCCGGGGTATGCGGTCCTAATCAACCGCGCAGTAGCACATCTCGACCACTACTTTTCGGGGGAGAGAGCCAACAACCAGGTCAAATAATGTTCCCATTCTGGGTCTTTTTCATCTTTTCCAGCCTGGTATGCGGGTCTAGCCTGACTGTGCCTGTTCTGCTGCAGCCGGCGGGATCTTCTGGCATTGTCACCCACGGCTCAATCACTTACGACTCGAACACGGGCGACGCTAGTTTTTCACCAGAGTCCGACGGCACGTACCAAGGCAAAGCATGTATTGGTATTGGCTCTGAAGATGCCGAATTTGAGTGCTTTGCATACGGTGATGTCCAGCCAGGGGCCCGGGAAGAGTACACTTTGCATTTGGACACAGAGGGCAAGATCATTAAGCTGGACTACGCGCGTAACTTGTCGGCTGAGGGCCATGTCGCGAGGATATTCAAGGCCGAGTCTGGTCCAATGCCTCAGATAAAGCAGCCAATCAAACTAGTGAACAACGAGGTGCCAAAGGAGGAGGTCCCAAAGACCTTCCTGCAAAAGTATTGGATGTACATTGTCCCTGTGGTTCTTATGTTGATGGTGTCTGGCGGTGGAGAGGGCCAGCGATGAGTATGATTTGTTTACGTTTATGTGACTCTGTTAAGATATATGTGTAGAGTATAAACTTTTTAAAATGCAACACTTGCTAGCAATTGCTTTCGCTAAATTGAAGTGGTAGGGCAGTTCAATGCTCTCAAAAGCTCTCAAGTTCACTACTCGGCGGCGTAAGGAACGGGTCCGACCCGATAGTTCAGAGGTAAAGGAGCTGCTCCAATCACCGTTGACAGAAGTCGAGCCCAACCCCATCCCTGCGGACGACTCCCTCTACAACACAGAGCCTCCTCCGCCTAAGCTGCCCCAGCGACATGCAGAATATCAACCTCCGTACTACGATGAGGCGAAATATGACGATTTAATTGCCTCGGGCCCACTCCCCCACCATCGAAAGAGACACCCCAGACACTACCATCGACACAGAGGACCATCTGGTGGTTCCTGGACAGGCATTACCAGTGCAGCACGAACTGACCATCATAACATTGCCGACATGCTAAATCAAGTCCAGGCTGTTAAAGTTCTGTTTGCAGAAAATCCTTCTGGGGCGCTGCTGGCTACTCGCTTTCTCCTCTGCTTAGGGATGTTGGTGATATATCCCATGGCCGGCGTGCATCTTTTCATAATGCTGTTTGGTCTTGAGATTCTTTTCTCAACGAAGTTCCAATCTCCCCCTCGTCCACGGAAGACTTGGATCCCTAGTAGCGAATACCTACGGCCATAATATGTGAAACAAACATGGATTCTTAGTAGCGTGGTCAAATATATAATAAATCATCAACTTTATACAAGATACTTAAAAGTCAAGGGTTCTATGGTGGCCTGGCTTGCTCTCGATTGCCTGGACTAGACTGTGGACAAACTCCTGTCGGCTATCGGCCGCGATCTGTGCGGCCTCAACGTTGAATAGAACCTCCTTGATGCCCATGCCAAGCACCTGGGTGCCCGTCTTGGCCTCGATTTCCTGCAACGCCGCATCGCGGTCCTCTGGGGTGAGGAAGTTGACCTCTTCAAAGACGTGGCGCAGGTCGCTGAGAGAAGCAATGTTCGGGCAGTATATTTCCTTGTTGAACGCCTCGAGCATGCCCATGGACTCCAAGACGCTACGCTGGCTTGTGGTGCACAATACTAAAAGCTTGCGGTCCTTAGGCGGCCGCTGTCGGAGGAATACCTTGAGGGTCTGCATGATTGGGTTAGAGAATCGCGGGCCGATGGAAACCCAGTCGAGGATATCCTCGAGACCGTCGATAACCATAACGTTGAGGGTCGACTTGTACGAGTCCTGGAACATGTTGCTGATGTACTGGATTCTCTGTGCCTCGGACATGGCGGTCATGGCATTAGCCGAGATCATTCGAATGAATGGGAATCCAGACGAAAGGGCAATAGAGCTCGCGAGTGCTGTCTTGCCTGAGCTCGCAGGGCCATGCAGCAGCACAGAAATGATGGGGAATGAGCTACTCTCCTTAATCTGCGTGATGAGTTTGTCGCCCTGGCTGATAATATCATCGACATGCGACGCGTACTTGATGATTCCACCCTGAATGTAGACCGACAGTTCCTCCTCACTGGCGCCAAACGCTGGTTTGACCTCCTCGAGCGCGTTCATAAAGTCCATTCGGCTGACCATGACCTCCTTGTTGTCAAAAGTGATGCCCTTCTTGGGGTCAAGCTTGACGTTTCTGTTGAGCGCAAAACTGGCGGCGGACTGGGTAAGGCCCTCAATCTCGGCACCAGAGAAATTTCGCGTCATGGCCGCCAGCTCGCTGATGTCAACGTCGTCGGCGAGCTTCTTTTCATTGCGCATCTTGGCCGTGTGGATCTTAAAGATCTGCCTTCGGCCCTTCTCGTCGGGCAGCGAAATTTCCAGCTGGACGCTGAATCGACCTGGTCGCAGCAGCGCGGAGTCGATAAGATCCCTTCGATTAGTCATACCAATGACGAGGATATTATTGAGCTGCTCCACACCGTCCATCTTGGCGAGCAGCTGGTTGACGACATTGTCTCCGACGCCTGTGCCATCGCCGCGAGAGCCTCGCTGCTTGAACACAGCGTCGAGCTCGTCGAAAATGATGATATGCAGATTACTCTCGTCTCCCTTCTCCTTGTACTCCATCTCCGCGTCCTTGAAAAGCTTTCGAATGTTCTCTTCACTGCCGCCAACATACTTGCTCAGCATTTCCGGACCATTGACAATCTTGGGCTCGACGGCATTGAGCATCTTGCCAATCTGTCGCGCAATAAGCGTTTTACCGGTACCTGGCGGGCCAAACAGCAGCAGACCCTTAACGTGCCGAATGCCAAGCTTCTCGATATCCCCCGGTGGGTAGATTCGCGACGCAAACGCTCTTCGGAAGATGATGTTGAACTCGTCATCGAGACCGCCAATGCCCATATCCTCAAACTTGAAGTTGGGCGTAAGAATGGCGTTAGTCCGCGGGCGGTTTGCCGCGGCCTTGAGGTTCAGCAGAGAGCCTGGTGCCTTGAAGAAGTTGATCTCAGTCGTGTCAGCAAGAATACCCCGCTTGTTGTCCTGGACGTGGTCCGTGTCCAGGTTCTTGAGGTCCACTACCTGAGTGCGCAGAATCGAGACCCTAAAGTTGATTGCGTTCAACTCGAGCGCGAGCTTCTGGCCCGGCTGGAAGATCTGCGACTTGAACAGCTGCTTGAACCGGTTTACAAACACTTCATGCTCAAACGGAGTCGGCACGGCCTTGCCCTTGTTGAAGAAGTCAATCTCCACGTCGACCGAGCCGAGATGGACCGCCTGAGTGCCGTGGGAGAAAATGTCGTACGGAGCGACCGTCACGTCCTGCTGGAGCGACCACCGCGCCCATTCTCGCTGCGGGCCCGAGGCCCCGATCATGTTCGGCGGCAGGTTATCCACCGTCTGGACGGTAAACACGTACTTGCCGTCGGCGATGACGGTCTGGCCGTTCTGGAAGGTGCCCCGCGGTACGGCAAGCAGGTTGCTGATGGCCAGGTACTTGTCCGGGCAATTGATCACCTTGAACATGTTCCCGCCTGCGGGGCTCGGGCTGTGGTACTGTGGCGGCGGAGCCATTGGCGGCGCTCCCCCGGGGTTGCCGCTGGGTACTCTCGAGTACTGGTTGTTCCCATGGCCCTGTGGCGTGCCTGTGCGACTTCTTCCGAAGAAATCCATCCTTTACTTCACTATCGTTACGGATTGCAGTCGTTCTGCTTAAGGGGTGTGTCGTGTCCCATTTAGACTCTGTATATCTCAGTACGGGCCGCCGTAGTTTCCAGCACCATGCTATCGCCCCGAGCTTTCCTATAATTGCCGAGATGTGCACAATTGTGCAAAACCACACCCCAAGCTAGTGCCGAGGTATAGGGCAAAACACATCTTCAATGTAGTGGGCACAATATCGCTAAAACGTAGCGTTTTTCTGGCCACAGGACTATTTCCCACAACGGTCAACTGGAGATTTATTGGGTGTGTTCGAGGGCCGGCCCTCGAGCTCCCGTAGCTGTCGCTTCTTAAAATTCAATTGAATCTACAAGCTCCACCAGAGAAGAGTTTTGCGAGAATGCGGTAGCAGCTTCCAACGGTGGACCAAAGATGTGTGCTGTTTAATGATAAGAAGGCGTAATGTCTAATCGCCCATTGTTGCGTGGGGCCTGTACGAGCAAATGCAATATATAGTGCAGCAATCCGAATCGAGAACCTCTTCGGGCTACCCTTTGCAGGGCTTGGCGGGCGAGTTATCCCTGCGGCTCGTGCGGCTTTGATTCACGTGATTTGGCGACCCTGTGATAGTGCGCGCGCAGGCGCGAGTGCTCCGCCCTCAACTCTTGGCACTCTGACTTGGCGAGCCGAAAATGGCGACCTTGGCAGCCAACCAGAGGCGAGATCGACCTCACGCGAGAAAAATGATGGCCTTTTTTGCTGTGACGGAGCGGCCACAGGGCGGGCGAGGCCGCGAGGGATGGCGTGGAATGGGCTTATGTTGGTGTCCATCACCAGCCCTCGCTGATCTAATGTTAGCCGCACCCACCGCCAACCGTGTTAGATCGAGGCATTAAAACATGGTGCATATTCCCCGCGGAAAGTACCGGCATGCATATATAGGACGCTCCTTGTCACACGAAAACTTGATAACGGAATATTTCTTCGCGCTCTCCATAGCAACTTTTTTTTTTGACATACCGCTCAGGAGCGATACCCGACGCTATTCCAGTTTTTGCTTGACCTGAGACTTCATACGATCAGGATTTGAGCATGAGCTACCAATACCCAGACTACCAGAGCAAGCCGGTCTATTTGGACCCTGCGCCCAACAACACTGTGGTTAGCCCGGCGTCTACCCACACCTCTGCGAGCTTGACGCCGCCAATGCAGAGCAGCACGGTGCCGCTACCCTCGCCGCCAGTGTCCTCGGCGGACGAGGCCATCAAGCCTAAGGAGTACCACGCAAACTACACCACGGAGAGCAAGGGGGCCTCGCAAACAGTCACGCCGCCCTCCTCGGACGACCTTGGCGCCATGCCGACCATCCAGACGACTATCACGCAGCCGCAGCCAAACTACCGCCAGAACCTCAACTATGTGTCTGGCAGCTACTCGACCTCGCAGTCCAAGCAGTCGAGCTCGAGTCCCGGGGCACAAAACCCGCTGCTGTGCAAGTGGCTCCAATGCGACAAGGTGTTTTACAACGCTGAAGACCTTTACAACCACCTGTGCGAGATCCATGTCGGCCGCAAGAGCACAAACAACCTGTCGCTTGTGTGCCGGTGGGAAAACTGCGGCGTCAGCACCGTCAAGCGAGACCACATTACCTCTCACATTCGGGTGCACGTCCCACTAAAGCCATACAAGTGCGACCGGTGCCACAAAACGTTCAAGCGGCCGCAGGACCTCAAGAAGCACGTCAAGACCCACGCAGACGACACCGTGCTCAACGGGTACCCCAGCCGGCAGCCCAATGCCGCCCCCATGGTGCCTATGGGGTATCCAGTAATGGACGGCTTCCAGCAGCCAGTGTACGACTACTCGTACGGGTATAACTACCAGACTCCGCAGTATCAAAAGCCAGTGGCCAGTGCCGGGTACTCGGCGACGGCGACGGCGGCAGCGCCAGCGACGACCATGGGCTACGACCAGCCGCCGCTTGCGCCAATCGCGAGCGAGTATTCGGATTCGCGCAAGCGGGCCTTTGATGCCACTTTGGACTTTATTGACAGTGTCAAGAGGACGAAAATGGCTCCGGTATACACCCAGGATCTTGCTTCGCGGCTGACGTCGCTAGATCAGGCCGGTGTGTCGCAGTTCCAAGCTGCCCCAGTGTACACTCAAGTACCACCACCGCCGCCTCAACAGCAACAGCCACAGCAGTCGCAGCAGTCACAGCCTCAGACCTCTTTGGACTACTCGTCGAGAAGCTTGCCATCGTACACTAGCCTTACCGAGGCAGAGTCTTTCCTCACCCAATTGTCCAACAACATGTACCAGCAGCAGCAGGAGCAGCAAAAGGTGGACAATCACAGCCCGCTGCCGCCGCAGAGTGCGGCGCCCGTATTCAACCCGTCGTACAGCAGCGGATACACGCCGGCTCCTACGACCACGGCCCCCGCCGCCTCGGTCAACATTTACCCAACAGTGTCGAGCGGGCCAGACTTTTCGTCCAATTGGTACAGCAATGCCCTCCCCAGCCACCCACACCTTGCTTCGCGATACGACCACGAGAGTGCCCGGCGCATCTCCGTGGGGTTGCTGCAGCGGTCCGCTAAGGATGACAAAAATAGCACCGAGAAAGACAGCGCGAGCGAAGACGAGACTGATGAGCTTACCAACAAGCTCGCCGGAGTTAAGCTCAATGAGGAGAGGGCCGATGAGTCCAAGAATAGCCTGGCGCGGCACATTAAGCTTGTTGAGGACCTTAAATCGCTGGTCGCTTCGATGATCGCCGAGCAAAAGAAGGCCACCAGCCAGAAACAAGCTAAAGATGACAAGCTTTACCCTGAAATTGCTGCATGCTAAAGAAACCTTGTTTGGCGACCCAATTTTTTAACGACCCGTATATTTATTTTTAGAATTGAACCATGGACCTTATTTTTTTTGCTCTCTAATTCTGTCTTTGCCAATTGCAATGCACACATACCGTCCAATGCGTATAAATAGCCAAGCTAAGTTGATGGAGAGTGCCTTGGAGACACGACATTCGAAAGATGATTCACTACCCCATCTATCTTGTGCTTGCCTCATTGGCCCTCTTTGCCCAGGCCCAGGGCCCCAACCGGTACGACGATATCTTCGCTTCAATCACTCCTGCTCCAAACCCAGAGGATGTAATTGTCACCGTGCCCACTGGCACGACTGCCTATGCTCCTGTCCGAACTGCCGCGCCCACGGGCATACTTCTTTCTGACGACTGGCAGGACGATTACGAAGAGGAGGAGGAATCTGGCTATGACGAAGAATACGAGGAAGAGGAGGAAGAGGAGGCAGAGGAGGACGACGAGGTAGAGGAAGACGAGCCTGGCGAGGAGAGTGGTTCATGGTTTGACAATCTCCGTGGCTTGATTGGCGGCGGCGGAAATTCTAAGCGAGCTGTTGACCCTGCACTCGAAGGAAGCATTCACATTGGTGTTTCAAAGACCGACGAGGGGGCTATTGCTCTGGCTGACACCGAAGACCGAGTGCAGACCCCTAGCCGAATGACTATTTCTTCTCTTTCTGGTATCAATGGCACTAATTCCAAATATGACAATGGTGATATCACTTATGAGATTCCCACCAATACTACTGTCATCATTTCTGAAGACAGCTTTGGCAACGAGGTGTTTGAGATTGAGTCATTTAACCCTTACAAGCTGGAGAGGAAGGAAAACTTTGGCTACATGGACGAGTATGACCCTGCCAAGGACGAGCTGCTTCCGCGGTACTCGTGCCAGCGGGTAATTAGCCATCACCACGAGGCTGTCACCAATGGCATTGTCAAGTGCGTCCGGGTTGATGATATGTTTATCTCTGCTGGAATGGAGCGATTTAGCAATCAGACCGGCCGATGGCTCGTCAATAACACCATGTACATTGGTGGCTCGCGGATTGCCTACCTTGCCGGAAGTACGTCACGACTGGGGCTCATGCCAACTTACAATCCTGTCAATGTCAATGCCAGCTTTGTCTATTCATACATGTTCAGTCCAGACGGATGGAACAAGTACAATGTCAGCTGTATGTGCATGCCCTCTACGGCGTGCACCTGTGACAAGGTGGACCAGCTTGCCTACTTTGTCGACTTGGCTATGGCCAACACTCCAGCTGCCAAGGTGAACAACCATGGTCAGACCACGGACTTTGTTGTGAACGGCTCGATTGAAATGACTCCAGAGGTGCTTCGAGAGATGGATGCTAACCGAGACATTCCAAATGTGTCTACTATTGAAAACACTAATAATAACAGCAATTCAAACGAGGTTGATCTCGATATTGGCTTTGGCGATCACTATGGCAGCGATTCTAGCAGTGATGATTCGTCGGATGGCGATAATAATATGCTCATTGCTAATGATGAGGACCCAGAGACGCCAATTGACGATCCAGTGGAGCCAGTTGATCTCTTTAACTCTTCCCTGCTTCTCTCTGACGATGAGATCATGGAGCTTGAAGCGGGCGCGGGTTCTTCTGTGCGGCCGTGGATTGGTGCTGTAGCTATTTCGCTTGTCCTGTCGCTGCTGTAGTTGGTAAATTCGCTTCTTTCAAAAAATAACAGCTTTTCTATTTATATTTTTTTTAATATATTACTGTAATCTTTTATGCCATCGTCAAAAGGCGTTAGTCCCCCGAAATTCAGCTAGCGGCAGTTTACCACCAATGCTTCTTACAGGACTAATTTATGTATACCACTTAGCGCTTAAGATCCAGTCCTCTATTTCTACTCTTCCTCAGAGGCTGAGTCTAGTGACAATTGGGTTATTTGCTACATTTCATGAACCGTTATCACAGACCAGTTCAGCCGTGCGAAGATCAAATTGGGAAAAAAATTGGGGTGTCGAAAATATCTTAATTCACTCGATGAAAAAATATTAAAAAATTTATCTCAGATACAAGCCATGCTAAGTTACATTCTGAAAAAGACCGGTTTGAGGAAAGATAAGACCCAAAAAACTGAGAGCAAGGCGAATACTACCCAGCAAAAGACAAACTCAACAGAACAGGTGCAGCGTGCTACGGAACAGGCTGAACAGAGCAACTCAAACGACATGTCAGTAGCTACAGAAAAACCTACCCCAGCGCCAGCTGCGGAGGACAACAAGCCCGAGACGATTGGAATCCGAGTGTCGGGCAAGCAGTGGAAGGTCCAGAAACAGCCTCTGCGAGTCAAGGCTATCGGAACCAAGAAGAAGAAGTGGGATGAGAAGCGACGCCAACAGCTGGAGCTGCAGGCGATCAAGGCCCAGGAGAAAGAGATGAAAGAGCGAAAGGAGCAGGAGCGAAAGGAGAAGATTAACAAAATCAAGGAAAAGCGGGCTCAGAAGGAAGAGAAGGAGCGGTACGAGCTCCTTGCCAAGAAGATGCATGCTAAGCGAGTCGAGCGACTTCGACGGCGAGAAAAGCGAAACAAGCTTCTCAAAGAGCGATAAAAAAAGCTATATCGGTTTTGCATTCCATTGTACTCTATTCCGTGCTCTTTCATTTTTGAGCTATACGAAGTAACGAAACAATCTAACCATCTCGGACAATCGGATCGGCCCCCCTCCTAAATTACCAGCGATAAATGTTACTCTTGACTACTTCTAAACATATATAGCAGGTCTAGCAAGCTTAGAAATAGAATCGGTCCACCAGTATAAATCAACCTCCGGAATTGCCAATAGTCTATCCCCCAGTTTTTACGCCAACGTACCAAGGCACCTCATTCAATAAAGCCCCCTGCTCAATACATCGAAGTAAACATTTATACGTATGCATATATAGGGGACGTGCTTCCTGAAGGGGAAAACATATGGCCAGTCAGGGGTAATCACAGGTTGTTTTGGTGCAGGACCCCAGCGTGAGACTTTTTTGACATGGTGAAGCATGTTTGGGAATGCAATTCATCGCATAATTTTGCAGAGAAAATAAACTTTGTCACTCTCCATGCAAATTTTTCACGAGCAATGCGGACAATTCCTTTGAATGAGCCGGACTGGGCGTACTTGAACGTGGAGCTGTAAGTTTCTTCGGTGGCGGAATATTAGTGCGGTGCTAACTGTGGAGTAGGTTATCGGATGACGGCCCAGTCAAGCAAAACGTGGATCAGATATCATGGAAGATGATCCTCGAGAAGGCCATGAAGAGGTTCTTGGGTGTGAGTGGCTATACGATTCCGATTGATATAGTTCATAGTGTAGATGCCAAAGTGTGGCTTCGAGTGCCGGTCAGTGACCTGGATGCGATCTGGTCTGGACTCAGTGGGTTTGGCACAACAACGACCATTGAGGACAAGTCCGTTAATGTCAGCATTAGGATCGTGCGGGCATCAGGGTCCATCATGGGCGTGGTTGGTGAAAGCCGAGACCGATGGCTGTCGTAGCTATTGTTTATTTATTCGATAAGTATTTATTGTACACAATCCGATTGTGATTCCTTGCGATCTTAAGAAATCGAACCCCGAATTTCCATGGCCGGAATACAAAATGTATGGAACTCTATATATCGTACTACGGCAGAATTTATCCAGACGATTCGCTCAAGAGCCTGCGTGATTCCTGTCTCATGAACGCACTTTTGCCCCCCATTTTGCTCGTCTTTTCCCGCTCTTGAGCATCCTGCAAGTCCTGTGCCTGTTGGACGGCTTGTGACTCCGCGAGCCTCTTACTTCGGCTGTCGTTCAATTCCTTGGCGTCATTCATCATGGCCCGCAGTCGAGCCTCTCGGTCGTCATCAAGATCTTTGGGGCTGGCACTCTTCCTGTCGTCTGCTCGTCTATGCGAATAGTCAGTTCTCTGCCTTTCTCGGGAATCATCTCGT
Source organism: Blastobotrys mokoenaii (assembly GCA_003705765.3). NCBI lineage: Eukaryota > Fungi > Ascomycota > Dipodascomycetes > Dipodascales > Trichomonascaceae > Blastobotrys > Blastobotrys mokoenaii. The sequence goes on from PPJM03000047.1 coordinate 68,222, forward strand.
GTGCTTCTCTCTGGCGAATCGTGTCGAGAGCGCCGCGTGTTTCTCTCGCGTGAATCTTCTCGATATCTGTGCGAACTCCGCGAACTTCGGTCGCGTGAAAGGTCCCGAGAGTGCCTATCGCGGTACCTTAAATCTTCTTTGCTTGGACTATCATCTCGTGAGCGTCTTTCAGACTTGTGTCGTCTTGATCTTCTCTCTCTTGATTCATCTCGATAGCGCCTTGATTCATCCGTGTACCGTCGCTCTCTTGAGCCACTGCGGTGTCGTCTCTCTCGAGAATCATCCCTGTATCTCCTTCGTTCCCTTGAATCTTTATAACTTTGATCATCATCCCTACGATCTCGATCTCGTTCTTTTTCTCTGTAGTCTCGCTTTCGATCCCTGTGGTCTCGTTCTCGATCTCGTTCTCTGTAATCTCTATCTCTTGAATCATCTCTTCGTGACCGCTTATGCCGAGAAGATCTGTCCCTATGTCTATCTTGGCTCGTTTCTTCCGCCAGCCTCTTGCCCATGGCCAAACCGTTCATTTGGATCGCAGCCATTGGATCAAGCCTTTCTCGAGACTTCATTTCCCTCTGTGACATGCTTGCGTCTCCTTTACCAACGTTGGCGAACCGGTCGTCGCTCTTCTTTTTAAGTGCTTCCACATCAGCGTCCTCTTTCAGCACAAATCGCTTCTTGCCTAGTAAGTACGCCTCTTGTTCGTCTGTAATACCCGAGCTGCCGCTCTGAGTGCCAGAATACATCCACTCCATCCTCCTCTGGCGCTTAGTGCCCGATGAGGCATCTTGAAGACTTTGGAGCTCTTGGATCTCTCGCTCTCGCTGGATCTCTTTCTGCCGCTCGTGGATCTTTTTCCTCTCATCGAGAGCCTCTTGCTCGCGCTTCCATACCGCCGCTTGATTCTTGAGTAAGCCTGGGTGCCAGGACTTTTTCAAGTTGAGATTTCCGCCTCCCATTTCTCCTGTGTATAAGGTTGGTTCAAGCTTATCAATAGTGTTCGTTCACCTGGGTTAGCGATAGCCGTGCCCATTCGCGCGCGCAAAAATATCGCCGCATAAGCCTCATAAGCCGCACAAGTTTTACTGAGCTTGCTTCTGCGTATTGGTACGCGTTGGCTCAGATTATATTGCCCTCGTATTTCAGGGATAGTTCAACACCAATAGAATACTTGCGGATCCATCCCTGGCTCAAGAAAGGAAAAAAAATAAGGAATGCATTTTTTTCTATCTTTGGAAACCGCATATTCGCAAATCAATGTCCTCTGTTGCTGTGTGTGTCAAGAATCTGGCCGCCTCCCTTGTGATATATGGTTGCGTCCAAAGGGATGCGCGTCATGTCATACATAGTCAACCCATATTTAGGAGTGTCAAAGAATATTTTGCTCCTCCATGCGACCGCAATACGTCCAGGAGGAAATAGTCGAGCAATTTCAGCTTTTTGTTTGAAATAGAATAAAAACAAATTTCGCTTTTGGTACATGGTCTAAAGCCTCGATCAACGGCTTACACCGGTTTGTTTAAACTTTCTGAAAATGTAGAACGTGCATCAAGGGGACCTGCAGCTTGCATGAGCGGACCCTCTGTAGCGGATTGTAGGCAGTGAAGGTACACTAAATATGGCACATTATAAATTGCAACTCTTGGCTTAATACACATAATCGTTTCTTGGCCCTTCATTTAGATAATGTACATGAAAAGCTTGGCAATTGGACTGACATTGCTAGGAGTAGTAGCAGGCTTGGAGCTGGACTCCAACGATATCAGCTCTATTCACAATGCGCAGAACCTCGTTGTTAAAGGAATGTTGGATTATTATAACGGCAACGACTCTGGAGGCACTCCAGGGATGTTCCAGCAGCCATATTACTGGTGGGAAGCAGGCGTCGCCTGGGGCTCTCTTTTGGATTATACCTACTATACCGGCAACAACACCTATGAAGACCTTCTTATGTCCTCACTGCAATACCAGGTCGGAGATAACTGGGACTATATGCCTTCAAACCAGACGACAACTGAGGGCAATGACGACCAGGGATTTTGGGGAGTTGCGGTGATTGCTGCAGCCGAAAAGAATTTCACCAACCCCGGCCACGGCCGCCCTGGTTGGCTCTATCTGGCCCAGGCGGTTTTCAATACAATGGCATCTCGTTGGAATCCCCATGAATCGTGCAACGGTGGTCTGAGATGGCAAATCTTCCCTTGGAACGCCGGGTACGAGTACAAAAATACTGTTGGCACCGGGTGCATGTTCCATATTGGAGCTAGATTAGCGCGATATACCAGCAATCGCACTTATGAAGATTGGTGTGAGAAGATCTGGGATTGGACGGAAGGCGTAAAGTTTATTGACGACAGGAATGAGGGAGTTTTTTATGTGTATGACGGGGCTGATATTAAAAAGAATTGTACAGACATCAAGCGCCTTGAGTGGACTTACAACTATGGCTTGTTTATGTCTGGAGCTGCATATCTGTACAATCACACTGGTGATAAGAAATGGTTAGATCGAGCGACGCGGATGTGGAAACGGTGCCCAGTATTTTTCGACGAAAGTAAAATCATGTATGAGGCGGCCTGCCAGCCGTCGAATCGCTGCAACACAGATCAGCGCTGCTTCAAGGGTATCTTTTCACGATTCCTCGGGCTCACTGCATTAATGATTCCTGATATGGCCGCAGAGATTACGGAGTATATCAAAGGATCTGCCGTGGGGATGGCGAGCTCCTGTTCAGGTGGCACGGATGGTCATACCTGCGGGCTAAACTGGCAAAAGGGCAGCTGGGATGGGCAATACGGTCTAGGGGAGCAGATATGTGCCTTGGATTTGATGAATACTCTGCTAATCCACACTAAGCCGGGGCCATTGACGCAAAAATCTGGTGGATCCTCTAAGGGAGACGGCTCTGCGGGATCACAAAACACTGGAGATAACCACGTTGAAGCCCACCAGTTGCAGATCTCGACAAAGGATAAGGCTGGAGCTGGTATTATAACCGTTCTGGTTATAGCAGGTATATCTGTGGCATCCGGATGGTTACTGTTGTAATTAGCTAACGGAACACTCAATTGACTGTACTAGCCATGAAATATGACTATGTAGTAATATATATTACGAGGACAATCCCGCCCATTACAATAACCGGTCACTTGAGCATTTGACCCCTCCATTGGCAGTTTTACTATACTCGAATATCTATGGGCCGGATTCCGCATAGAGTAATTTTCATCACTGCGTAAACCAAGTACTGGACAGCAAAGGCCTGGGGCTGCGCACTGACTATCATCTCTCCCCAGATACGCTCCATTTAGTAACGAAGCAAGGCGAATAGAAGGCGACATGAAGGCGAATCGGCTAGCGGCAATGCTGTCGCATATGTCGCTATGTGCAGTTCTGATTGCTGTGCTGGCATTGCTAACGCCTGGTGTGGCGGCGTTCAGCCCAAAAGTGTCAAAGACCACCGATGTAGGGCGCCTCGGTGGCCCCATGTATTTCAATGATAGCTCTGTCGTGCTCTATCTTGAACAGAGTGGGAAAGCGTTCCGGTCCGAAAATGACGGCGAGAGCTGGAAGGAAGTCGATTTTGGCGGGTTTAAGGATTACAAGTCGGCCGTGAGTCTGGCCCTTCATCCATACGACAAGAACCGCGCCTACTACCTGACTAGTGGCCATGTACACTTCACGACCTCTGATCAAGGCAAAACATGGCACAAGTTTGAAGTGCCCCTCTCTGTGAATCCAATTGCTCCTCTCGAGTTCCATGCGGAGCAACCGGACTATCTGCTCTTTAAGGGCTCCAAGTGCCCACCTCTCGAGTCCCTGTTCAACCCCGACTGTAAGGACACCTATTACTATACCCGAGACAACTTCAAGAGCTCTAATGAGCTAATTGACTCGTATTTGTGTGGGTTTGGACGCCAAGCTACTGGCTTTACGGATGTGGACGACAATGCCATCATCTGCTTGGTCAATTCGCCCGATAAGCCGAAGGATGATTCTCTGCAGAACCAAATGCTTTCTTTCTCTACCGATTTCTTTAGAACCCACGAAATCATTGGTAAGTCTGAGGGTGGCGACCCCATTAAGGGAGTGGTTGGATTTGGCGGTGTTCACGGGTTCTTTGTGGCCGCTGTACTCACGGGGGGCGCTGATATGGAGGTCAATCTGCTAGTATCGCGGGATTACAAGTCGTTCAGATACGCGCGCTTTGCCGACGACGGTCGTAAGATTACTGAAAGTTCTTATACGGTGCTGGAATCAAGTCCTCACGCGCTTATGATTGACTTCCAGGACCCGCAACGGCCACATATGGGCGATTTGTACGTCAGCGATTCCCAAGGCACCCACTTCACCAAGGCTCTCGAGCACACGAATCGTAATGAGTTGCAGTTTGTCGATATAGAGAAGGTTGAGGGCGTCGATGGCATTTTCATTGCCAACGTGGTCGCTAATCCCGATGCCCAAGGCCAAAAGGCTGTCCGGACAAAGATCTCGTATGACGGGGGCCGCACTTGGAGCTTCCTCAAGGCTGGTGATGATTGCGCAGGTAACGACGACTGTGGGCTCAACCTCCACTCTGTACTGGACCGTCACAACACTGGCAGAATCTTTTCGAGCCCTGCTCCTGGCATTCTCGCTGGTATTGGCAATAAGGGAACGAGTCTTAAGGGCTATGAAGACGGCGATTTATACATTTCTGACGATGCTGGCCAGACTTGGCACAAGTCGCGTGATGAGGCTCATCTCTACGAATTTGGAGACCAGGGCAATGTTGTTCTGGCAGTTTTTGACGAAGGAGCTACTGACAAGGCATACTACTCGCTGGACCGTGGCGACTCCTGGCAAGAGGTGTCCCTGGGGATCAAACTGCGGCCGCAGTTCCTCTTCACCACTCCAGACTCTACCTCGCTCAAGTTTGTACTTGTCGGCCGATCTGACTCTGACCGCCACAAGAGCCACATTGTAGCTCTCAACTTTGATGGCATTCATGGGCGTCAGTGTGACATGAGCAGTGGGTCAAAAGACATTGAAAAGTGGTATGCCCGATATAACCGCGATGGAGGGGAGGCGAGCTGCATTATGGGCCACAAGCAATACTTCTGGCGTAAGAGGCGCGACGCTGAGTGCTATGTTGGTAATCTCTACCATGAGCAGCATGCCTCCCAGGAAGACTGTTCCTGCTCGGAACGGGACTTTGAATGTGATGAGGACTTTGACTCGGTTAACGGCAAGTGCGTCCCTAATGAAGAGCTGCGCAAGAAGTTTGCTGATTGCAAGAAAGGGGACAAGGTCAAGCGTCCTAGCGGTTATCGCCTCATCCCAGGCAACACTTGCAAGCGTGAAGGCGGTGTTAGTCTGGATGACCAAGTGGAAGAGATTTGCGGCAGTGACAGTGGCAGCGGCGGCGAGAAGGCTGACGGAAAGGTTAAGTCCAAGGAATTTGTATTTGACGGCGAGATGCGCGAGTACTTTTACTTGAAGATGGACGAGGAAGACACCCGTGATGAGACTGTCGTCGTTCGTAACAACCACAACGAAGTCTATGTTTCCCATGATCAAGGCGGAAACTGGGACAAGTTAGCAAACAAGGACGACATTATAGGTATTCTCGCTCATCCATATGCTCCAAGCTATCTCTATCTTGTCACTACCAAGGGCGAGGTGATGTACTCACGAGATCGTGCCAAGACGTTCCATTCGTTCAAGCTCCCTGCCCCGCCCAATAGCGTTGGTGTGCCGTTGTTTACTTTTAACAAAAAGAACCGTGACTGGATCATCTACACAGGTGAGAAGGGTTGTGACAGCGTGTTCTCGAGCAGCTGCGAGACGGTGGCGTTCTATACGACGAACAACGGCGAGAGCTGGAACAAGCTGGCCTCGGGTGTACGCCAGTGCGCCTTCGCCGACTCGCTCAAGGCCAAGGTCGATGACCGACTCGTGCTGTGTGAGAAGCTGGTGGAGAAGGAGTCGAATAGAGTTGCCATCTACTCCAGCGATAATTGGTTCAAGGACTCGAAGAAGCACTTTGACGACGCTATTGGGTTTGCCATTGAGCATGAGTTCATTGTCGTGGCAGCCATTGACAAGAATGATCCGCACTCTCTCCAGGCGCATATCTCCGTTGATGGCAAGACCTTTGCGGCCGCTCGGTTCCCTCACAACTTTAAGATTGACCATCAGCAGGCTTACACTATCCTGCAATCTGTGACGGACTCCATCTTCATGCATGTGACGACTAGCAATCGGGTAGGAGCCGAATTTGGCACACTTCTCAAGTCCAATTCCAACGGCACTGATTATGTCATCTCGTTGGAGCAGGTTAACCGTAATGCCGATGGATATGTTGACTATGAGAAGATGGAGGGCCTTGAAGGAGTAGCCATTGTTAATGTTGTCTCGAACCCTGATGAGGCTGCCAAGGGCAAGCGAAAGCAGCTGCGATCTATGATTACCCACAACGATGGTGCACAGTGGGACTATTTGGCGGCCCCCTCGCAGGATTCCAAGGGTTCTAAGTATAAGTGCTCCAGCAGCAACCGAGAGCAGTGCTCGCTCAATCTTCATGGGTACACTGATCGCAAGGATTACCGTGATACGCTTTCTTCGCAATCGGCAGTCGGACTCATGATTGGTGTTGGTTCCGTTGGCGACCGTCTCGAGTCGTATGCAGATTGCAACACGTTCCTTACCAGAGACGGCGGTGTCACTTGGCGTGAGGTGGCTAAAGGTGCATTCATGTGGGAGTTTGGCGACTCGGGGTCGATTGTTGTCTTGGTGAATGACCGCGATTCTACCGACAAGATCCTGTATTCGCTGGATGAAGGTGCTTCGTGGACCGAATACAAGTTCACTGACGAGCTTGTGCGGGTTGATGATATTGCGACGGTGCCTTCGGACACGAGCCGGCGGTTCATTCTGTTTGGACGTAAGCCTGCTAGTCACGGAGATAAGTCCTTTGCGGTGCAGGTGGACTTTAGTGGTCTCACAGACCGCCAGTGTCAGCTCGATGAGGAGAACCCGGACTCAGATGACTTTGAGCTGTGGTCGCCATCGCACCCTGCCCTTGACAATGGGTGCCTGTTTGGCCACGAGGCATTGTATCATCGAAAGATTCCGGGGCGTGAGTGCTACGTGGGCCGTCGCATTGACACTCCGCACAAGATTCTGCGCAACTGTACGTGCACGCGGCAGGACTTTGAGTGTGACTTCAACTACTACCGAGCCCGAGATGGAACATGCCAGCTCATGCCCAACTATACCCCACCAGACCATTCTAAGATGTGTGAGGAGTTCCCCAGCGCAATTGAGTGGTGGGAGCCTACTGGGTATCGTCGGATTCCTTTGTCGACGTGCGAGGGCGGGCAGGAGCTCGACAAGATTGTTTCGCACGCGTGTCCTGGCAAGGAAAAGGAGTACGAGGACAAGCGCCGAGGATTGCACGGGTTTGCGCTATTTTTGGTCATCGTTCTGCCTATTGGCATGACTTTTGTCATTGCGTACATTGCATGGGATCACTACTCGAAGCGATACGGGCAGATCCGTCTTGGTATAGAAGACGACCAGCCGGCCATAATGAATTACGTGGTCATTGCCATTGCGGGAGTCGTCGCGGTGGTTGGCGTGATCCCCACAGTGGCCAAGACCATTTGGGGCCACATTTCGTCTAGACTGCATCGTCCTACGCGGTACACCACCCGCGATGCATTTGCACGCAGCAGGCATCGATACGCGCAGGTCGGCGGTGAAGAAGAAAACGAGCTTCTTGACGACAACGATGACATTGATGACGCTTTGGTTATTCGAGATAGCGACGAAGATTAGACTGGTATATTATTTCGATGCAATGTATTATAATTTTTTTAAAACTTGTAGCGCTATTTATCGAATGTAGTTTCCGACAGGCATCCCCAGGAACTGTAACAAAACTGTTATAACAAGTGGTGGGAGTTTGGTAACGGCGCGATCTTAAAGATCGCTTTGAAGTCAATGGCCATGCAGTAAAGTCTCTGCGACCTCTCCGCCTGATCGATGGCTAGGGGCAATCCCTGTCTAGCTCAGTCTGATATTCAATTGCATTAGCTGCCTGTCAATTGCAGCGCTCAGGGGGATTACGCAGGGTGGGGCCAGCCTTCTAGGCGGAGAAAAAGCAACCTTGAAAATTTTAAGTGGGTGGGAATGCGCCCTTTGGAAAATTGAAATTTCTCTTATCAACTACAATAATGTCCGACGATAAGAAGGTTGAAAAGGTTGAAAACGGCAAGGAGGAGGCTCAGATTGGGCTCCCAGAAGGGGTGTAAGTACCAATGGCGATGATAATTGGCGTGGCCCTAACAATTCCAGCGACCAGGCCGCCTTTGACGAGCTTGCCGAGATTATGGAGAAGCAGTCCGCTGTGGAGGAGGAGATCGATGCCTATGCTCACAAGAAGCTGGCTCCGGTCCACGACAAGCGAAGGGAAGTGATTGCGAAGATCCCAAGCTTCTGGCCGGTCGTCATTGAGTCTTCTGGCGTTTTGACCGAGTACATGACGCTGGACGACCAGCAGGTCATGGAGAAGCTCAAGGATATCAATGTTACGTGGGACGAGAAGGAGCCAAAGGACTTTACTATTTCTATGGAGTTCGAGGAGAACGACTACCTCGAGACGTTGAAGATGGCCAAGAAGTTCACTTATGTGAAGAACGAGGATGGCACTGAGAAGTACACTTCCGAGCCCGTTGAGCTCAAGTGGAAGAAGGGCAAGAACTTGTTGCTGAACAAGGACGACGAGAGCTTCTTCAATTGGTTCAGCTACACGGGCTCCGGTTCCGGCGATTACTCGGCGGGCCATGAGGTTGCGGCGCTCATTGCCGACGACATTTTCCCCCATGCCATCAAGTTCTTTGTGGATCGATCCGCCTTCTCTGACGATGAGGACATTGAGCTTGAGTATGATTTGGAGGAGGATGAGGAGGACAATGCCGAGCACGAGGACGCTCCTCCGAAGAAGAAGCTCAAGGCTGACCAGTAATTTTTTTATAATTGTAATCTACGAACATTTAATGAGCCATTTCCTGTGGTGAACTTTTATTATGCCGACATGCGATATGTCTTTTTTAGTACCGGTTGTAACGAATCCTCCGCAGGGAGCTGTTAGTAACGCTGTAACAAATGGGAATAATGTATCATTACAAAAGACAATATTAATATACAGAATAAACAATCAACGCCCGCCCTGGCGCTTCCTCTTGGCAACCTCGGGGAGCTTCAGCGGTGCCGACAGCGAGGCAATCTTATAGTTGGCCGCCTGGGACCGTGGGATGCCAAACGCCTCTGACTGGGCCACCGTAGCGTTCTTCACCGAGCACCCCATGGCCTTGAACAGCTCCGCAAGCTTGGACGGCTTGAGCGAGAGCTCCTTGGCCAGTGGAGCCACCTCGATCATGTAATTGTCTATCCGCAGCAGCAGCGCCAGCAGGTAGCACAGCAGCTTGTTCTCGTGCACAGGGTCAATAGCAAAGTTGCGGTCCTTGGACTTGCCAAATTGGCCGGCCTTGGACACGGCAAACCGGTCCAAAATGCCGCTGATGAGTATCTCCGGCGGGTTGCCAACCTTGGCCAGCAGCGCCGCCTTGTTGTTGACCCGCTTGTTCTCGTAGACTGCCAGCAGCAGCGATGCATAGTATATGAGCTTGATGATCTCGGTCTGGTCGCCGACCCCGTTCTCGAGGTTCGCCAGCCGCTTGGCAATGACCTCCGACGTCTTGTGCGGCAGCAGCGCCTGCCGGCCCTTGGCCGTCTTCTCCTTGACAACTGGGCCCACCCGAATCACCGCGTACTCCCGCGGCGGGATAATGCCCTCGACCGGGTAGATCTCGTCTACCTGGTGGGTCTCCAGGTTGTGCGGTGGGATTGGCCGGTCCTGCGACAGGGTCGCAGCCCGCTGCTCCTGCGACGGCAGGCTCTCGGTCGACGTCTTCACCACGTCGACAATGGCCGTCTCAAGGTCCTCCAGCTTATCGGCCTCGATCCGGTTGCGCTCCATGTCGGTAATGGCCTTCTTGGCCTTCTTCGTACCAAACTCCTCGCCCAGAGCGCTTCGCTGGAGCGCGTTGCGCACGTTGGCCTGTCTAACCGCCGGCCCAGACGAGCCCTTCTTGGCCTTGACGATGCTGCTCATCGACACGAGATCTGCCGGGTGCAGCTCCACAGAGCCGCTCTCCGGGTCGTAAACGGCCACGCAGTACCTGCTCTGGTCCGCCTCGGTCGCACCCTCGTACTCAAAGACGGCGTTCTCGCCATGAATGACTGTTCCCGAGCCGGCCTGGGCCCTGTACACGCTGAATTCGGCGTCACTGCTCGGGTTGAGAGCGCCAAACGACACGGCGGCAACCCGCTCCTTGCCGACAGACTTTATTTTAACCTCGCTGCCTTCTCGCTTGCGCTTTTCCCCCATTATCGCTGGCGATTGATCCTTATCGTGAAAGGGTTTGAAAAATTTTGGAGGTGTCTTGGTCCGCGCCGATGGGCCGCCAAATATTTTTCAGCGACCGGTTGGAGAGCTTCAGCAAAGAGAAATGGACTTTTATGAGGTCCTGGCGGTATCTCGAGAAGAGGCCAGTGACTTGGATCTGTTGAAAAAGAGGTATAGGGCTGCGTTGTTGAGCTCGCACCCGGACAAACAGACTCTGAATGGCGGAGATGGAGACGTAGAGCTGGTCCGGCGGGCCTATGAGGTGCTTAGTGACGGCGAGAGGCGTAAAGAGTATGATAGAATGCTGAAAAACGTGGGCAAGGCGGGGCCCATTTCTGTGAGTGAGGTTGTCGATCTCGACGACTTGGTAGAGCACGAAGGGGAACCGTTCTACTGGACCAGATCATGTCGGTGCGGTGAAGAGGAGGGGTACCGGGTGACAGAGGACGATCTTGTGGCCAATGGGTCAGCGGAGGAGATTACTATTCAGTGCGTTGGTTGCAGTATTTGGATCAAAGTGCAATATGCAACTGAAGAGGAGTAACGATCAATTGCATCCACGAAATAAGGCAACTTCGATTCCCACAACATAATGACTATGGTATATTGCGCCTAGATATATCGCATCCAATCACGAGAATCTACCAACCACTCAAAACGATCAGCACTGCATCTCTGATGAAATTCTAATAGAAAAGGCTGGATCCAATTGAATTTCATTTTCATACCTGTCCATGCTAACCGATTATAAAGTTCATAAAGGATATTGTGTATATATTGTGTGTATCGATCTGTATAGTACAATACCTAGATTATATAGGTAATAGGTAGTCTATTTATTCATGCGCCTCTTCTCTTCAGCAAGGAGGGCAGCCAGCGCCTTTCCTACGCCTTCGGTATCAGTTAGTAACGAAACATGGCCCCTATCAGAAGGCACCTTGGCAACAACGTCGAATCCTTTCCCCATGGGCATCAACGACTTGTGGTAAATGACACCATCCCCAGCACCGAAAATCAAATCGTCATAATCGCCCTCCATAATGCCCCGGCGTCCGTCGACCCGGGCCCCTCGCAGCGTCGGCACCGTGTAGCCGTACAGAGAAGCCATCGGCGGATACTCATCGGCCCTGGCAGGGTCATACTCGAGCTCCAACAAGAACTTCTTGGTACGCTTAAGTGTGCGATCGAGATACTCCACCGCCTGCTCGAATGGAATAAGGTCAATGCTCGGCTCGTTGAACGTAGTAGTGGTGAGCCGACGCATCGCGGCCTTGCCATTCTCCGCGGCCGCCGCTGCTTTCTTGTGCTCGTATGTCATCACCCGCCGCTTGGTCTTGTCAACACATGGGCTTAGCTTGTACTTGATCCATGTATTGACATCGAAAAAGTCCAGGTCGTAGCGCTTATTGCGGTCCTTGCGGTCGACAAAGCATTTGCCGTCAATGGGCAGGAACACAAACGAACTGCGCATGAGAAAGTTTACCTGCGCAGTCAGCACTTTCGAGCTGAGCAACACCGCGTCACCATTCCGCAGAGGGCCCAGAATATTCGGGCACGCAGAAGGGACCCCAGCGTAAAGAATGCCCCGATACAGCTTAGGGTCCTGCACCATGGCATGGTGTGCAATAAGCCCGCCCATCGAGTGTGCAATCATAATCACTCCGCGCTTACCCTTATATCCTGGCTGATTGCAGGGCAAGCCTCGCAGGAAATGGAGCAGTCTCTTGCTGTTTAGATCGCAGGACAGTCGCCAGTCATACGAAAACTCATGAACCACACACTTGGGCTGAGCCTGCAGCTTGCGGAGGAGCTTTCGCGAAATGTCCACTGGCCCAATATGCGTTAGCATGCCATCCGGATATATGTTCTCCGCCATCTCGATCTCGTCTTCGTCGTTGGGCCCCACCGTCAGGTCAATCTTGCGGATATTAAGCCCGACTTTGATAGGAATCCACACCCGCCTCCGCGTTTGCCGGTCTCTGAGAATTGACCCTCGGTATCCACCCATCACGACTACGTGGCCCTCTATTTGCGGGAATGCATCCTGCTTCTGCTGCAGCGGGTTCGACAAACTCGGCACAAGCGACTGTTTGACTGCGCGGAGCCTCGTCCGGTCCTGGCTCTGGATATTCTTGAAAAACTCCTCCTCTTCATTGGTGGGGATCAAAGTTAACTCTTCCGCAGTCAGCGTCTGAGTGTCGTCGGAGAAGGAGGAGAACGTGCTTAGTCGAGGGCTGGCAAAGAGCTTCTGTCGGAAGGACTGAAAGTCAAAGTTGGCCAGTGGGTTATTGAACGGCAGCGAAAATGAAAAAGTCGTCTTGTCCTCGGTGGAAACAAGCGACGTGCTGCTCTCGATCATCGACTGGCCACCAATAATCGAGACTGCATCCTCGTAGTCGATTCTTCTCTGCGCCAAATGCTCTGATGTGTCCAGGTCATTGTCAGAGGCCGTGTCGTCCGACAAGCCCGCGGGTTCTACGGGCGTATCATCAGCAGACCCGTCAGTCATCGACGGAGCATCCGCTCCATCTTTACCTGTCACCTTGTAATCATTATCACTCGTATCTGCATCCACCGTGACGTCGCCATAATTCGTCGCTAAAGTTGCTTTGTTACTACCGGTAGGATCACTTTCGGAGCCCTCGGCAATGGAGCGAGGGACCACAGACCTACTTCCAGCGAGTGCAGTCGCGCCAGGTTTAGTCGCACAATGCGCCGCTTCAACTTCCCGAACGCTAGTATTCTTGTCCTTCTCGCTCTTTCTGTGAAAGCGCAAAACGGACGGAACTCTGACTTTCATACTCTACCCTCCAGTCTATGCGGTGCAACCAAAACGTGCTCTTCAAGACCAAAAAAAAAAGTCAACTCCCTGGTAATATCAGGATTTCAATGCAAAATCTGGTCTCGGAAGAACGAATGTTAATAAAGCGACTGGCTGGAATTGCGGATAAGACTATAGTTTTCTATTGTCTCAATCCTCTCTACTTTCCTCGGGTGCGCCATGCAGCGCAAATCGGAGCTACAGATAGTGCCGATCCGAGGTGCGGCTGAACATTCACATGCCAACCTGTCAATCCCTTTTGGGTAAGGGCGTCACGACTTGGCACTACAGGGCCCGGCTTGGAATATAGGTCCCTAGCTTCTAGTAAATATATCTGACGGGTCAAAGAAGATAAAAGCGGGGGAGGAGAATATTATGCAGTGGCCAAGAAGTAGAGATGCTAGGGCAGCGCAGGACACTGCGTATACCCCTTCTAAATTGAGCGCGTATTCGGATGTTTTCGCTAGCCGTGCGAACGGTGCTGCGCCGCTGTAACCTTTAGATATTTGTCTTGCAGAATACGCGGGTGAAAAATAAAATAAAATGGGTATGTGACTGCATTGATGGGCCCCAGCCACCTTGAAATTGGCTATCAGGACCGTTTTTTGAAGCGCTTCATGACCTCTGGGTTCTTGAGTGCGTCCATTGCTGCTCGATTCTGCGCATCTATAAGTGTATACGCTGAACCGGTACCCACAACAGAGCCAAATATACAGCACTCAATGAGATAGGGCTCAAAGTTGTCCCCGAGCTGCATGATGTTGTATTGTGGAGCAAACCCCACCAACTCGTAGAGCTCCTCCTTCGCATACCGATTTAGCGGTTCTGCATTGAGCGTCTCATCTCGGAAAGGCTTGATTAGGGGTTCCAGGAGCTTCTCAACAAACCCTCGTAAAATATGCTTCCCCGCCTGGGTATCCAAATAGAGCGCACCCATGTACGCTTGGAAAAGCTCGCCCGCCAAGTTCGGGGACGACTCATGGAACCGCAACCGGGTTGGGAGCTCGTATAGTGTGCCAAACTCATCCATGGATTTGAGGCAAATGGCGCTCTGCTTCATCTCCTCCAATCTCTTCGACGAGACCTCCGGGAAGGCGTCGAAGAGAAACTCAGAGACGACCAAGTTCATACCAGCGACCCCGAGAAACTGTAGCCGGTCATAGTTCCTCGTAGCCAGATCGGACTCGGTCGCATTGCGGTCAAGAATAAATGAGTGGTGTGTGAAGAGTTGTTCCCGCAGTGCGGGATCACTGATCTCGGGCAGCTGCGGCGGCCAATTGACCTCCTTGAGCTTCTCCAGCGTCTTATCCCTCGTATTCTCACTACGTCTATCCCGCTGGGCCTGACGCTCGGCATTCCGAGCTTGGATCGCTCTCTCTGCAGCCTTGCTAAGCTTTTCCTGAGCGGAAAGGAGCCTCCGTCTCGGTTTCTTCCGCCTCACCATCACGGACGGGGAGTGGTACATGGCTCTTCCAGTCAATAGCCCCATGTTACTGAGCTGCCTCCCAGCAGCCGTGCTTAGTCGTGCTATCATATTAACATTCTATAGTGAACTGCAAAACCTTATAAAAAGTTTAATGCAAACTCGTTAAGTCAGCCGGAGTTGAAAATTTCACTCCGACCACCCCCACAATATCCACCTACCGCTCGTTTATACCCTGGAGAAGCCCTACCATGAAATTATATTATTGGAAATAAACAGTTGAATGCTTTCCGAATTTCTGATAAATGTAGGTTGCGTATCAACGCTGACTGGGACTTGAATGACTGGAACTTCATATTGTTCAAAAGGTGCTTTGACCTCAATTTAAAACGGCCTAAATACTTCAGATACGGTCAATTGGACGACTCTCTCAGTAATAAAAGTACCTGAAAACCGATATTGGTCCTCCAACTTGCATGCTCAAATGATAAATTCGCCTCTTGAATGAGCGACTATAAGAAGGGGAATATTACGGTACGATCGGTACGATCGGACCGATTGACCTTCTGTTTCGCCTATTGGTAGAGCCTATCTTTCCATCAAATGAAAGTGAATATCAATTGGGGGGATTTCACAAACCTGCGAGGGCCAAGCAGCAGTAATATGTCAACTCACGCATTAAATTTGCTACTACTGGAGTAGTACTATAAAGCCTTGCGTTCTCCACCAAATGGAGAGTGGTGGCTTTCGGCGGGGTCACCAAAAAATCACCTTAATTACTCATCGAACAACCAGTCAGCCGTACTTGCGGACTAGTATATTTAAAGAGTCCAAAACTCGCGTCCTTCCGATATAAAAAAAATACAATTGACCATAGAATGGAGCTGCCAATTTACCAAGTCGACGCATTTGCCAACTCGCCATTCACCGGCAACCCTGCTGCAGTAGTCCCGCTTGCCAAGTGGCTGGACGATAAAGTTCTCTTGAACATTGCAGCAGAGAACAATCTGTCGGAGACAGCCTTTTATGTGACCAGAGAGACTAGCGGCGCAGCCCACGAAAAGATCTACGAGCTCCGGTGGTTCACTCCTACTGTGGAAGTGGATCTATGCGGCCACGCGACTATGGCGACCGCTGCGGTCATCTTCCAGACTGAGCCGGCGGACGAAGTGCCGTCAGTCCTTCGCTTCGAGACGAAGAGCGGAGAGCTCCGTGTCACCCGTACTGCCTCTGAAACTGGCAAGCTTATGCTCACTATGAACTTCCCGGTCACTATCCCAAAAATTAAGGAGGAACCATTGGCCGAGGACGTTGCATCCGCGCTGGGCCTCACGAACGACGATGTTTCTCAGGTCTTGGAGGCTACTGATTTAATCGTTGTCATCAAGGAACAGGAGAAACTGAACAAATTGAAACCAAATATGGACTCCATTCTGACTTCATCTGCCTCAGCATTCCGGGGAGTTGTCGTTTGTACAACTGGTAATGAGACGGATATTGCATCGCGGTTCTTTGCACCTCAGTCAGGTGTTCCCGAGGATCCAGTTACTGGTTCGACATTTTCTTGGCTGACCCCGTACTGGACCTCTAAATTGGGCAAGAGTAAGTTGACTGTGGTACAGGGTAATGTGGAGAAGCGAATTGGGCATGCTACCATTGAGCTATCTGGAGATCGAGTTTTGATTTCTGGTCATGCGCATCTGTATCTGGTGGGCAAGATTATTGTTTAATTACCATTACGTGGGCGCCTTCAAGTGAAAATTATCAATCCTTTGCGGTTACGATGTTGTATCCATGATATTTTTTCGGATATATTACCACTGACTCTCTAACTTTCTAACTTTATACTTGAACATTAAAATATTCCTTATATATTTATGAATAGTGTGTCGCTTGAATTTCCCATTTAGCATGACTTGAAAGAGTCGATGAAGATAAACCATTAGTCCGCTACACAGTCCAACCAAACTGAGGCGAACATGGTGGAGAGAAACATAATTCATATGCCCTAGAACTTTATCTGCTATTAGTCCCCGAGATAGATAGCAATTGAATATCTATTATGTACCAAGCTGTTTCACTGACCACAGAACTTACGTACTAAATATACCACGGCAAAGGACAGAACTCTTGTCATCAATTGAAAGATTGTGGATTTTTATACTATTCAAATATCCCACTGAGCTCTGTCATAAGAACAAATGTACAATATATCATAACATTAGCTCTTATAATTGAGTAATTGGCCATATATTGAATGCACAGATATTACCAGATCGATCTATCAGGCGCGCGCGCGCGCTCAGCGCGAGCGATTTCCAAAAAATATCTCGACAGACGCAGGATTCGAACCTGCGCGCGGAGACCGCATTTGATAACTGAATTAAGTTAATTCAAGTCAAACTCCTTAACCACTCGGACAGCCTGTCAAAACTCTTCATAAGTTTTGACCATGACATATAAAAGGCATTGACTATCGGGTATCTCCGAAAAATACAATTTTGGCCCCAATTGGCCATTTATAGGCAATATTTTCTATTTATAATAACAAGCATTTGCTATTATATTATATAGAATATTTTGAATGGTTATTTTCGTCCTGAATGGTTAAAAAAGGAACAAGAATTCCCACCAGCCCGTCACCGGGCAGGAGGAATTCCACATCATCGATTGACAACATACGAACTTGTAACCCATGTTACAACAGTGAAGAGATAGATAGATAGATAGAATTCTGTATTATTTGCCCGTTGCCACTTGTGACTTAGTTAGGCATTTATATGGTTACATCAACATATTTGTCCGCTTGGCAGACGTTTCAACATATTATAACAATTCAATGAGTTCAATGACGTTAAGTCGATGGGGCCGATTTCCCCGGTACGATTGCGCCGGTGACACGAGGGGAAACCTTTTCTCTTAGAGT
>PPJM03000048.1:0-81606 GCA_003705765.3 Blastobotrys mokoenaii
TGGTAAACAGAAGAGACACACTTAACACTTTTCGGTACCCAAATCGATCGGCACAGAAACCGCTGATAAAGATACCAAAAATAGCTCCGACACTGCACATCATGGAAAGAGCAGTCTGCCACGAAGCTGGAATCTGGTAGCCGTCCCCGTATGGCTCGCCATACTTTTTCTGGAATTCGGGATACCCGTAGAAGGACCCGAGCAAGGCATTATCATAACCGTCCATGATAACGGTCATAGCCACTGCCATACTCCAGAGCACAGCCTTGGGGTAAGTCTTGAGACCCTCGAGAAGGCTCATGTTCTTCTCCACATCGGTCTCGGCTCGAGCATCGCGCTCAGTAGTAGCAAGTTTCGTATCGCTTTGGAAGTCAGCTGCTGCGACCTCCTGGTGCTCTACTTCTTGTTTGCTCATTGTGGCTGTTATTACTGCTCCAATAAGTGCAGCAGAACGTACGAGATATATACCCCTTGGCTTATAGGCCGTCTTCGCCTGGAGGTGAGAAAATGCGTATTATCGGGCCGATAGTATGTATAATTATGTCTCAAGTGAAAACGATCTTCGCCCTGGCCTGGCGGGGCGACCGTTTTACCCCTCATTTTGAGTGCGGGACACCACTCGCAGCTTATTTACCCCACGCAAGGCTGAAAAATAATGCCGCTCGAAAGCTAATGATAGCGGAAAAACTGAGTAGTGTGGGGATATTTGTCCCCCTATCCATGTAGCTGTACATATTGTGTCTTCTTTGCAGGGGTTTCTTTACTTCATTATCGGGCCGATAAGTTCTCACTCTCCACCTCTCACCACCTTCAAAGTGGGGGACGGGCATATAGCCGTTCGCACGCAGTCGGTCATATGTTTTATAGCTATTAGGGGCATGTTGGAGATCTTATTCCTTACAAACGGCAGTTATCTTTGATCTACCTTTCTAGATGATAGATTATTTGTGCAATAGGCTGCTTTGTGTTGAAATTTTAAGAGAGTCAACTAAACAGGTTAAAACCTCCCTTCCCTAGCTGAATAGCTGCATGAGGAGCAATGGCCAATAGTTGTAGGGTCACAAGCACAGTCATAAAAAATGCATGCAGCTGACTTAGAATAGAATGCAAATTCAAATTTAAATAAACAACTCTCCGAATAAGGCAGACAGGAAGAAATTAAAAAAAAAAAAAAAATAACAATCAATAGCAACAAAATTAAGCTTCGACTTCCTTAGAAGACACACCATATGGCTCGACGATGTAGTTCTTGAACTGGCGCGCTGGAACCTTCCTCATGAACATAATGTCAAGTTCCTCGTAAGTTCGTCCCTTTGGTTCTGGAAGACGGAAGAACGCCCAAGTAAAGCAAAGGGCACACAGCCCAGCCTGGAAGAATCCAATTTTGCCCTTCCAGTCCCCAGCTGTGGTATTCATCATGTACGGGTAAATAACCGAATTGACAATGGCCCAAATATTGAACAGGTTTCGAGCCAGTGCGATGGTCTTGCCTCGTAGTCGCGTAGAGGACATTTCACTGATGAGTGAATATGTCACAGGCCCCAAAGTAGAATCGTACACAAATACAATGACAAGGACCATGGCAGCAATAGCCCATGGCGCAGCCGCATTAGACGATGGTGCAAGCGATATGAATCCCATGATGAGGAAGAGAACAAAAATACTAAAGAGACCCATGATATAAATGAATCGCCTTCCCAAGTGGCCGATGAGGAACCATGACAAAATGACACCAAGGAGACCCAAGGCGTACTGGCCAATTCCGAGATTGAAAGCATTAGCGTCATCAAGGCCGGCAGACACGAAGAAGAAGGTGCTGTAGGACATGACATTACCAACGCTGACAGCCTGAATTACAAATGCGATCGCAGAGATCTCAGTTCGTCGCAGGTCAGTTCCCCTAAAGCAGTCAAGGTAGGAAGTACCAGTCTCCAGATCCTTCTCGAGCTCATTAGTATGGATCATCATGGCAACCGCCCGGTGGGGGTCAGTATTGTCTTTGCCGCTAAGACGCCTGACAGACTCCACAGCCTTCTCAATCCGCCCGGTTCGAACAAGCCACCATGGAGAGTCTGGGGCGAAATAGATCAAGACAAAAAGAGGAGGCAACCACATCCACTGCAACGCAAAGGGGAGTCGGTAAGCCCAATCATCGGTCCGATTGAGGTTTCCTCGGAGCACACCTTGTGCAATTAGTTGACCAATAACCCAGCATGCGTTGATGAAGGTTGTCAAGTAACCTCGCAGCACGACGGGGCACACCTCGGATGCATAAGTAGGGGCTAGAACACCGAAAATACCCGTAGCAAAACCAAACAGTAGACCGGCAATCAGTAGCACAACTCGGTTTGGGCAAAAAACGTACATGAAGATTACACCGGCCATGTAGACAAGTAGGCCCATAATAATCTTTCGGTGACCGAGTTTGTCCACAAATTGTCCACATACCATAATACCGATAATACCACTAACACCACCAGTCATGGACAGAGCCGTTTGCCATCGTGCGGGAATTTCGTAATGGTCGCCATACCAATCGCCGTATTTCTCCTTGAATTGTGGGTAGGCATAGAAGGAGCCGAGCAATGCCGTGTCGTAACCATCCATAATGACAGTGAAGGCCACAATGATGCACCATAGGACAGCCCGAGGGTACGTCCTGAGCCCTTCCATTAGGCCCATGTTCTTCTCGAACTCAGCCTCGAGCTGGGCGTCGACGGCTGTCGATGCCATCTTTGCCTCGGTATCGTAGTTCCCCTCGGACACCTCCGCGTGTTCAGCTTCTAGTTTCTCAGTCTTTGTCATAGCGAATATTGAAGACACTGATACTAAATTACACGAGAGCATTATCTTAAGAGAACAATACTCGCCATTATTCATATCGAGACGACAATAATGCTCGCCATTATTCATAACGAGCCGAGACAATACTCGCCATTATTACTCGGCATACCTATACGATATAGCTACCCCGCCCTTTGCATAACGGTCCGAGAACAACCACTGGTTTTACCCCGCCATTACCTTAGCCTACATAGAAGAAGGACATATCAATTTTTTCTATTACAATGGCACCACTATTCCCGGGGATGCAAGGTGCTGCTGTGTCGCTTACCCCGCTGTATATTAATCCGGTCGAAATTTTTTTTGTTTTTGGTGTGGGGCATGCCTGGAGATCGTGCTTCCTTTGGCTGAGTCTCTGACAATATGGCGAGTATTTGAGCAGCTAACCAGATGAAAAAAACGTTTTTAGAAGAACCATCGCCTACCGGCATTCGCTATAATACTATCTTTGTGGGCCCGATTAAATGGACCAATCCAGACTCTTTCTGCGGCCCCCAAGTATTAAGCTTGGCAGTCTAAGTTTTGTTTGTTTCATACAATTTTGCTATTAAGTTATTCAGCCAAGTTGATTGGTTTAGTTTGTCCAAGGTGTTTATGTAAGTGAATGTAAAATTGCACTCTATACTGTTATACTCAATGGTCTAACTCCTAATGCTGTGGTATTAAGAGATTGAATGCTCTGAATGTGGTAAATGTTCTTATTGTATTTTGTCCCCTCTCGATATAGGGCTCTCATCCAGCCGGGTTCAAAGGAGAACGTTTTTGGCATTTAGATGTATTTACTCGAAATATCTTTTACAAAAGTGGAACCTGTGATACTTTTTATCACTCGTTATTTTACGTGGAATCTTGGATTCTTGAAGCTGAGCTACTGGTTTTTTCTTGGCCGATGCCGGTATTCTCTCCTTATATAGGTACTTGATAAAGGCAATGGTCTGCTCGGATCCAGCTCTTAAGAGTTATAGATACAGCTCGAAAAGCCGAAAATAATCTTATGTCTATTTAATGTATATCTCACGGGCTGAAGAAGCCACAATGTTTTGCTACAGCCTACCTTTTCAGGGGCTTGTATAGTATAATCATCTTCTAGCGTATGCGGACATCTTATTTGAATCATTCATTCACTTGTAAGCTAGCAGATACTCACTAGCTTACTACTGGCTTGTGGTTTGTAGGAGCCCCAGTCTATCTACCACTACTCAGCTTCTTGTATATAACTCTAGATCTGTTGAACTTTCGTGGCCCGATTTCCAGATATATTGTACGGTAGACAACTGAAAAGTATTGCCTGTTTGAATCTTTTCTGCCACTTGCATATCAAATATATGTTATTGCCGCTTTAGTGTACCTCGGGTCCAGCCGTTGGTGCATCACATAACTCTCTGAGTAGGTAGCCCGGGTTTACCGAAGGCTGCACGGAAATAAAAAAAATCTTGGGGTCTAGAAAGACTGATATTGCATTGCATAACACGACGACGAGGGTAAAGCTAACCGCCCCCTGAACTTGATCTGCCAAATATGCTAATGTTGACAGATTTTGGGAAAACTTTGGGAACTAGATCTTGATACCCAAACCCGAGTTCTGCGGAGAATGGGGGCTTATCTAGGCAAGGAAGTATTGAGAACGGATGCCCACTCCCCGCTAATCCATAATTGGCTTGAAAGCTCGTCAATAGTACCTCAAAGTAGGATAAATCTAGCCCTTTCCTGTTACCCTTTTCGCAGTGTTGCGCTTTCCTTTACTACTTTCGCATTGTTGGAGGCTCCCCTGAAAATAACACTTCTTTAGAATCCAGTGTCTAAGATAAAGGAGGATATTGTCTTGCTTTACTATAAAGACCATTGTACGGAGATCCCCTTTTCTGTAACCATTGGTAGCTAGGATTGTTTTGAGTCGCTGCAGTTCACGGTGAAACTCCGAAAAGGCAGACAGCTATTTGAAAGTATATCAACATGTGTGTATACAGTAGTACCTAGTAAGAATTTTATTTCGATGGTTGAATGATATTCCAATTGTTTCGAGCGGCATCGACGTTTCCCAGAGAGCCCTAAATCACCACTGATTCCTACTACTCTATATAACTACGGTGATCACAGAGGTAATATACCATAGTATCGTCTGCACGGACTCTTAAAGCCCTTTTCAACCTTTGCAAAAGGTAATCGCTATAGATCGAGGGCGACATGCGCTTGTAGAAGATACATCTCGACAGTTTACCAGCATAGCGAATCAAAACTATATTGCCTACGCGAAAATTCATTCTTCTCCCTCCATCCAGTCGATCGATCAATAAGATAGAGTTTCATACCGCCAGTAGAAGCATGTCAAGCTGAATCGTACCACAATGCTTACTCCCCGAAACATTCTCAATCTGGCGAGTCATAGTCGGTATATGAGCGGAGAGGCGGCTCGAGGGTTGGCCTGGGAGTATGGGTGATACACAGGGGTAGGTTACATTGCCGATCATCGAGATGCCAGACATGGCACCTCCTTTCTGAGACTATGGACCCACTTCAACCCCTGGAGTAGCAAAGAGGACTATGAATTGCTGCCAATTAGTGCCCTCATATACTCCCTTACATAGGGCGATTAGCGATTGGCCTATGTACAATTGGGGGTCGTTAGCCAGATGCGCTCCACGTGACATATGTGCAGTTGGCGTGCGCCGGCTATGTGGGAGTAAGCATTTTTTCCCAAAATAACATCGAGCACTGAAACAGGCGATCCCACTGCTAGATGAGACAGGTCTTACCCCACTAATAATAGCAGGCAATAATATTCTCAGGCGTCCTCGAGCAAGGAGTGTTATGTACAAATCGTGATCGTATTAAGCATCTCTAGAATAATTAGAATATTAAAATGTATAATAAAAAAGGTATTTCAAAATAGGGTTATATGTTGAACGAATAAAAACGCCAATAAACCATCGGTTTAGATTTGAAACTTTTTCAAGTCACTGCTGGACTCTCGGATGTGACAAATTGCTAGAACCGCATCGTCTTAATTATTCTCAAATTTAGAGAAGGTAGGCAGCAATGGCAACGGCACCAGCAAGGACGCCAGAAGCACCGTAGATAGCAGCACCGCCCTGGGAGATGGACTCAACTGGAGCCTGGGAAGATGGGACTGGGACGACACCAGTGGAGGTGTGCTCGCACTCCTCGCAGGTCTCGGTCTGAGTCTTAGTCTCGACTGGTGGAGCTGGAGCAGTCTCAGTCTCGCATGGAGTGGTCTCAACTGGTGGTGGGTGTGGCTTCTCGGAGGTTGGGCCAACTGGGCAGACGGTGGTGGTGGTGGTTGTGAAGGTGTGCTCTCGGGTGCATGGGCAGTCGGTAACAGTGAGGGTGGTAGCCTCAGTGACGACGATGGTCTTGTTGTTCTCGACAATAGTGGTGGCGAGTGGGCAGTAAGTGGTGTACTCAGAAACCACAGTCTTGGAGGTGACAACAATCTCGGAGGTGATGGTGGTCACGTTGGAGAAGCCGGAAGTAGTAGCAGCGGCAGAGGAGGAGGCAGCCTCGGTGGTGGTGGCAACGGCAGAAGAGGAGCCAGAAGACTGGGCAAGGGCGGCACCAGCGAAGGCGATGATGGCGGTCTTAGTGAACTTCATTTCTATAGTTGTTTTTAAGCGAGTGACTAATCGATAAACAATTGGATGAGGAAGGAGAAAAAAAACCGAGAATCTACTGGCCTTTTTATAATCTCGGACTTCATAGTGCATCCTCGCTACATGTTGAGAGTCTTGCAAAAAGAAACTATACGATTCCTTGCCATTGCCAAAATGGGAAGCGGCATGCCTATCAAATTCCTCAAAATAACCCTGCCGGGGAAAAACAAAATACTACAATCTAACATTCTCGTTGGACGAAACGAATTGGGTGTTTTTTTTAATTCCGATGGAATGGTAATCGAGATCTTTATTGCAAACATTTTTGCCTTTTTTCTCTTCTTCATACCGATGCCATTTGTAGCTTTTTTTAGATTGTCATAGTTACGCCGATTTAACCGGTGAGAGAGGTCAGGCAACTGATCAATAAATGGTATTGCATGTTCACTGCTTACTATATTTGAATATCTGCCACTGCGCTATATTTTACCGTGGCAGCAATATTACCCGTGGTCATTCAGGTACTAAAAAATAGACTACCCGAATCTATGGTAGAAGGCTCTCAATTCGGTGTAAGGGTAGGTACGTATGCAGTCGTTTTAATCCCTGGGACTCATCGCTATGGCAAATTTGGAAGGGGAGGGTCATTCCTGGCGGCAGGCATGGACGATGAACTTTACTTTGCATACGGCGCCAACAATGCTTACTTTGACTTTCAACCCCCACCCCTTTGATGATACCATTGGAATTCTGCTACTATAGTAACCGGTCTGCGAGCACTCTGGGCTACCTGAGGGAGTCCACATATGCTGATGTGGACAATTCTAACGATAGCTGCCACATATTTGGCATTGGAATTTAATACCATTGATACTTGAGTCACTTTGAAGCGGCTACGCCGATAATAATGGGTCGTTCGTAGCAATTACCTCCTTTTGCTGATCCATTATTTTGAGAGATACCAGTACTTTAGGAACTCCGATGATAAGCCCTGATGATGAGACAAACGACAAACAGAGTAGTGGTTAGATACCATCAAAATTGAATTACTACAGGCTCTAATAGTAAAATAAAAAAAAATTAAGAGAAATTAAAGTGTACCGAAAGAAGCGAAAAAAAAATTGCATACAGCTGCCGTGTAGATACAATTGTCCCTTGGATTCTTGGTCTCACTTAGAAGAGACAGGCAGCCAGGGCAACGGCACCGGCAAGGACGCCAGAGGCACCGTAGATAGCAGCACCGCCCTCGGAAATTGGAGCCACAGAGGTCTCAGACTCAATTGGAACCGGAGCAACAGTAGTTGGAGCCACGGTAGTTGGCTTTGGTGGAGCTGGAGCCTCGGTGGTTGGGGCTGGTGGAGCTGGAGCCTCAGTGGTTGGCTTTGGTGGAGCTGGGGCCTCAGTGGTTGGCTTTGGTGGAGCTGGGGCCTCAGTGGTTGGCTTTGGTGGAGCTGGGGCCTCGGTGGTTGGCTTTGGTGGAGCTGGGGCCTCGGTGGTTGGCTTTGGTGGAGCTGGGGCCTCAGTGGTTGGGGCTGGTGGAGCTGGAGCCTCGGTAGTTGGAACAGCCTGGGTGGTAGTGAAGGTCCTTGTTCGAGTGCATGGGCAATTGGTGATAGTCACGGTAGTAGGCTCGGTGACGGTAATGGTCTGGCCATTTGTGATGATAGTAGTTGGTGTAGGGCAGAAGGTAGTGAGGGCAGTGACCACTTCGGTGGTGGTGACTGGGACCACAGTGGTAACAGGAGGCTTTGGTGGAGCTGGCTTAGTGGAAGTGATTGGGCAGACAGTAGTCGTAGTGGTAGTGAAGGTCCTTGTTCGAGTGCATGGGCAATTGGTGATAGTCAAGGTAGTAGCCTCAGTGACGGTAATGGTCTCGCCATTGGTGGTAATGGTAGTTGGTGTTGGGCAGAAGGTTGTGAGTCTAGTTACTACCTCAGTGGTAGTGACTGGGACCTCAGTAGTAATAGTGGTAACATTGGAGAAGCCTGCGTAGGCAGAGCTAACAAGGGCCGAAGCGATTGCCGCAGTAAGGAATTTCATCTCTGGATATATCCAATTAAAGTAATAGGAGGCGGGTAAAGCGAGTGGACGGCTAAAGGGGAAATCTCACCTAAAACGATTGAGTACACGAGTTGCTAAAAAACGACCGGTGAATTTATCGAGTTAAAAAAAAAAAGGTCCAATTCAACGAGCATCTTGGACATCCTTTTATATTCTTTTCAAAGGGGGATGTTTTGCTCCTCTGTTCAATTGAATCTGTTTCGGTCCATTGAAACAGTTCGATTGCTCTGCTTCTTGTCGCCATCTCTTTTTCCAGTACTCTAAGGTACTGTCCCGGATGTATAAGCGGTGTAGCGGAGGAACTAACGTACCAGTACTAACTTTAGAGGGCGGGATGTATGTGTCATGCTGTCGCAAGCTTTGAGACTGCACACACAGATCGGCTGCCAAAGAGGCGAGAATTCTGGGCCCATCCGCGACCGGCTCCTGCTGCTCTGGTGGTTGGTTATCAGTCACTGTCTTTCCTTTGTCTACTGTCGAGCCGCTAAACCACGCTGAAATGGGAAAAAGGTCTTGACAAATCCAAGACGACGCTCTTCTCACCTCAAGACACTCCCCCAATGCTCTCGACGAAAATAGAAGAAACAAAAAAAAATAAAACGAGAAACATCCACAATGACAAGAAACGAAGGCTCAAAAGCTTTGAAGAGCCCTTTAATTTTTGGGCCCGTCCAGAATTCGATCTCAATGGATTGAAGACGAGATGAAAAAACTAAAATTTCCTGTCATTGGCTGTTCGGATGCATCTTGGCGCATCGCATAGAAGCACCTACCGCCAGTACGCACAGCATACAAATAGCGTACAGCGAGATGCAAATAGGTAACCACCACCCAGCCAAAAGCAACCCCTTCTCCTCCGCTCTCCTCTCGAGGTAAACCAAGGCGGTTGGGGTAGGTAGCAATAGCGGAGCCTACTAACCCACTATGCTGGCCAGTTACTTTCCCCTCGCCGGCTAAGAGCGCCCAGGCTATAGGCCCCAGTGATATGACGGCATTATAGGGTGACGGTGGGCTTTTTAGACAAAGCCGTGTTTCCTATCTCGTTGGACAACTCGTATTAACCCACATCATTGGTTACCGCACCCTCCGGTCGGAGAGACAACCAGGTCCCGCTCTTGACAAAAATTATACCAAACCAAACCTAGGCGATATAGTCCCAGCGCAACGATCCAAAAATAAACATAATGGTGAATGCAGCCAAATTGATCAAGACCACCACGCCGGTTGCATAAGGATGGACTCTGATAGAGGCTTTAGTCGTAATCCTTGGCACACCCGTTGCAGGTAAAATGGCCCGTTGCACCGGGAAAATCCATGTGTGATGCCTAACGTCCTTGTCAGGCCATAATGAGAATAGTGATCATCTTGGAACTCAGACGGCGGTCAAACAAAAAAAAATTGTCCTACGTGGTCGGCATTTCCTAAGCTACCACCATTTACAGTAGACTTTGCCCATGTCCATCGCTACG
Source organism: Blastobotrys mokoenaii (assembly GCA_003705765.3). NCBI lineage: Eukaryota > Fungi > Ascomycota > Dipodascomycetes > Dipodascales > Trichomonascaceae > Blastobotrys > Blastobotrys mokoenaii. The sequence continues at coordinate 9,983 of PPJM03000048.1, forward strand.
AAAACGGTGAACTGGAGTGTTTCGTTTCGGGGTCTGAATAGTTTCGTTGGGCGGGTTTGCAAGACAAGAAATTTTTCAAAACCCAACCGAAAACCACAGGACCATCTAGTAGTAATCTAATCGGGAACGTAGAGATAAAATGAATAGCTGCGTGCTTTGTGGAAGCTCAATCGACCTGTATGCCAACGAGAGCAGTTTTGAGTCTCTGACGGACGTGGAGCTGCCCTGCGGCGACCACTTCCACTGGGAGTGCGTAATCGCACATTCCAAGGACCCGTCAAGGTGCCCGCACTGCGACAAGGCCGTGATCAACGGTAATAATCAATTGCTGGTGACTCTAACCAGCTTCGACGAGGATGAGCCAAACAGTATCGGCGTTGATCGCGACTATGATATCCTCCCTGTAATTGTCGAGGAGCAAGAAGAGAGCAAGAACCCTCGGCTGAAGCTGTACAGGAACTTCCTTGATGCATGCTTCATTGGGGACCAGGAAACAGTGTTTCTCGCCCTGTCGCAGGACCCGGAAATCGTAAACACGGCGGTCGACCCCGAGAAGCAATGGACGGGGCTATTCTTTGCGTCTGTGGCAGGGCATGAAGACATTGTTACCTATCTCCTTTCCCATGGCGCTGACACTCATGCTGTTGATGCCATGAACCGGCGGCCCATTGACTACGCCATTGAGGAGCGTCATGAGTCCGTCGTCCGTCTCTTGTCTTCCGCGGGGCGGGCATAGCTTATTTGTCGCTCATTACCTATTTCCCCTCGCTTGCCTTTTTCGTATCAAACTGCCCTTTATTCCCATTTGTCCTATATTGTCTTTCATTGGTATTTTCCGTCCCATTGGCTATTCACTCTCCAAGGGTGATTCCCATGCCTGGCTGTTTGGAATTTCATTGGCCTCGATGCGGCGTCGTTTGGTAGCCTTTTCCTCCTTTGGGTCTTTTTGGTCTGGAATTTTTTGTTGAATTGCTGCAGCCGCTTGACTAGCTAATATCTCTGAACTCTCTTCATCATTGGAAGTTTCATCTTTTGAAATTTCTTGCGGCATTAAAATCTCATGGCTCTCTTTCGAGGGATCATCCTCAACCTTTGCATCCTGTTGGTCGTTTGGCCCATCGATGTCGTTCCCATTGGTAACGGGCTTGTAGTCGCTAATCCCTAGAGTACCGACCTCAAGTACTACCCTGTCAGTGCCGCCCACAGCCCGGGCGTGCACCTTGACTTCAGAAACTCGTTCAACGATCTCCTCCTTCCACAATTCATCTGCACTCAGATCCACGGCGTCACGATAAAGCACTACTCTGGCCTGTAGATTGCCCTCCCACTGCCTGCCGTACTCTAGAGCCGGGAGCAAGCCCAGACTAGTGCCATTGTCCATGCTGTACGTCTTCATAGTATTTAGCAATACAATTGCAGCGTTATTCTGCCGAGCAAATTGCTTCATAACCCTGGTAAGAGCGACCAAAGCGGCCCGTCGAGCCTCTCCGTCCCCTTGCAGTACGGTCCACACTCCGTCAACGACCACGAGTCCCGTTGATTCAGGAATGTGGCGGGAGCTCAAAAGTTTGTACAGCTGGGTAAAGCTGTCTAGAGTGGCGTAGGAAAAGGCTTTGAGTCTGGCTTTGCGGAATCCGGTGATTTTAGCCATACGGGTAATGGGCACGGCGCGCCCGCTCATACTGAGCCAGCACACTTTGTGACTTCTGTTCAACGCGTCTATGCTGGCGCTGAGGGCAATGGTCGTCTTGCCAGACCCCGGCGGACCACTGATCTCGATGACCCCGCCCCTGCAGATTTTACATATTCTGTCTAGTTTTTTGCTCCCTGTGTGGAACTCGGTGTTTGGATCACTCAGAGCTTCGTACCGGTTGAGGATATCATCCAGAGTAGACACGGTCACCGACATTGGCGGTAAACTAATATGATTTTAATATTTGTTGATCGCGGCGCGTTTTTTTTTATTTGTTACAGCCGTGCAGTTGCTTGTGAGCCAAGCGGGGTACCGTAACGGTCCTACTGCACTGCGAGTCACAGAACAGTTTCGACTTACTTAATAACTATTATATAACATAGTAGAGCATTATACAAATTTTAGAGGAGTATAATATATTTTCCATAATTGTATGATGATTTTGCTATTTGGTATTGGTATATTTGAGTTATTCGTTTATAACGTTTATTTAAAATAAAGTGAAATCGTTAATTGTAATCAAAGCAATTTGAATAACAAAAAGAGGGTATTTAAAAAATAATTGATATTGGAAAATACGCCATGAACTACTTCAGTTCGTTAACGTAATTATTTAAACCCACGGGAGTAATAAATTAATGTGAGAGATGAATTGATAAAACAAATGACTTAGAATATCGAAATTTCATTACCGACAAATTGAGAATTAAACAATTGCAACTCTACAAGGATACTAAATGATACAAAATAAATAATTGCTAATATTACAGAGTATATAATAAAATTCTCGCAAGTAAAAAATACAAAAGCATAATTGCACGGTCGAATAATACATTTTGCTTGATATGCCAAATTATGGGAGTAGCAAATAGACAGCAAAATGAGATTCTAAATAAATATATTAAGGACGGGTCCCGTACAAAAAAAAAACATCACAAAAAATAAATCTAGTCTGCGTTAATCAAGTCGCTCACTGCTAGGCGACCTCTCTTCTCTTTCTCTCCTTCTTGTTCTCCATTAACGACCGGCTGCTGCTGAGATTGCGCCGGTGATTGTTGTGTCTGTGTCTGCTGCTGCTGCGGCGGCGGTACTTGCTGTTGTTGCTGTTGTTGTTGTTGCGGCGGTACCTGCTGCTGTTGATGTTGCTGCTGCTGCTGCTGTTGTTGTTGTTGCTGCTGCTGTGGTGATTGCTGGTTAGTGGACTGTGGCGACTGCTGGCCGTTATTATTGTACAGGGGATAAGGCGAACCGACCTCCATCGGTTGCAGCGGCGGCGGAATGTGGCGCCCCAGACTCAGCGACCTCAATGACGGCAGCGCCACGTTGCCAAAGTCGTCCCCTCCTCTCGGGTGCAGCCGCGGCGAGTGTGCTGGCGTCACCAGCGGCGTATGATCCGGGGTCGGCGACGTTGACGGCGAAAAAGTCGGCGACGACGGCGCAGTAGACACAGGCGAGTTGGGCCGCGATCGCTTCGACCGGTGCTGCAAATACGCATCGTCCTCCTCCGCCTTGGCCTTCATGCTCGTAATACTTGTCAACGGCGCGATCCTCTGGATCCCCGAAAACGGATACTGCGGGTGGTGGCCATAATGGTGCCCGCGGTGCCCATGATGGTGGTGGTGGGCCGCTGTCGGCGGCGTGTGATGAGTCGCCTGCGCCGCAGCAGCACTCGACGCATGGAACTGGTGTGGCGGATGCTGCTGCTGCTGCTGCAGCGGTGTGGAAGTCCCTGACAGGCTGCCCGAGCCTGACGTGGAGCCACTCTGGCCAAAGTACGTAGAGAGAGCCGGCGACGAGAGCGTCGACTGCAGTCCGGGCGGCTTCTGGTACGAATAGGTTGGCGAGGAGCCCGTTGTCGGGGTCGACGTGCCGCTAAACGCGCCACTTCTACTGCTATTCTCGCGCTCCAGCTCCTGCGACGCCGCCGTCGCTAGTGCGTTCATGTCAAACGCCGGCCGCTGGAACGACGAGTGCGGCACGCGCACAAACGACCCTGCCGCGGCATTGTACAGCTGCGGCGACGAGTTCGAGTTGTGCTGGCTCGCCGCCAACGGGTGCGCCGCAAACGCCGGCTGGCTGTGCGCCAGCGTCGGCGAGCTCGGCGTCGACGAATAAGGCGTCGAGGCCGCCGACGAATACTCGCTCTTCACGTGGTCCTGCAGCAGCGTCGATATCGACGACAAGGGCTGCGGCGCCTGCGGCGCCTGTCCCTGCGGCGCCTGTCCCTGCGGCTTGCTCTCCTTGGCAGGTTTTTTACTCTTCTTGTCCTCAGCAGCCTTGCGGTTGTTGCGCCGGCTATTTGGGTTTGTATGGATCCGAGAGTGCCGCGTGAGCTCGTCGCTTCGTGAGAAGCGCTTGCCACAGTGGCATTCAAATGGCTTTTCGCCCGTGTGGGTCCGCAGATGCCTCGTCTGGTGCCTGTATTGGTTAGTCCTCCGCAACGCCGCACAAATGTGCTACTTACTCCAGGCGGAAAAACGCCTTGCCGCATATCGTGCACTCGTACGGCCGTACTCCTTGGCCCGTCTTCGAACTCATCGTCTTCTTCGCTGGTCCCCGTCGTTGTCGCCTCTTTGAGTGCCGAAGAGGGGTGAGGAGGAAAAAAACATGGGGGAAAATTGCGGTTGGGAGCATTCGCGCGCCCCGGCGCACCACTCTAGAATCTCCGCATATCCACGCCCCTGGGCGCTATTCTTATCCCCATTCGCTAGGGCTCCGAAGATCGGTCCGCAGTTGCGTATTCGGCAGGGCTCCGTTACCCCAGGATGTCCGCCGCCAGCTGTGGCGTGTGGCCGGTCCGGCCGTTGTCCCAAATGGACAATGTCAAGTTAAACAAGCGTGGGTCAAGCGAAGCCGTGGTGAGACATCCCACGCAGGGTTCACCAAGCCGCAGTTACAGGAAATAAGGTTTGGAGTGGCGGGTTAGGTACAGCGTAACAAAACTCAACCAACAGCGTAACAACTGTTGGCGGGGCACTTGTAAGGAGGGAGGGGTGGCCCCCCATGCATGTAGCTGGTTACAGCATATCTTAGTACGTACAGAGGACAATGCGATGGGGATTAGTCAAGGATGGCTGAGGTGGCCCGCTGGATGTCTTTGACAATGTCGCGGGCGTCTTTAATGTCGTGGATGAGGCCAATTGAGGCGCCCGCGTAGGTCGCGACGCGGCCCTCGGGCCCCCACGCGCGGTCAGTCTTGGCCACCGCGTCGTGCTTTGATTTCAGTTCGTCAAACGAGACGCCCTCGGTGTGCTCAATGTACGACCGGTTGATGATCGCACGCGGGCTGTATGCCTCGGGCCACCCGAACGTGCCCCTGAGGTGGTTGTAGAGCAACGTGCGGGTTGTCGAGTGGGCCGCATCGCAGGCACGGACAACCTCGTCCTTGTATCCTTGGGCGACTCGCGCCTGGGTTGACGCAAGGAACCGCGTGCCCATGACGACGCCAGAGGCGCCGAGACAAAGAGCGGCCGCGACGCCGCGGCCGTCCGCAATCCCTCCGGCCGCCAGCAGTGGAATGTCGCCAATGGCATCGGCGACCTCTGGGAACAGAGCCATGAGGCCCATCCCGTCGCGGGCGCGGCCGTGGCCGCCGGCTTCGAGACCTTGCACTACGACCACGTCCGGGCGCTGTGCGCTCTTGGCAATCTCGTGGGCCTCGTTTACGGTGCCGATCTGGACCCAGATCTGGGTCTCTGGCGACGCGGCACGGATGCAGCTCGACCACATATCAAGGTCCGTCTGGCCATTGGGCGGCGCGTAGAGCCACGCCGCGCAGGGCCGGTGCTTTGCAATGGCACCCACCGCGTCCTCGACGCTGTCGCTCCACAGTAGGAAACTCACTCCTACGGGCAGCAGGCCCTCCGTGGGCCCCAGGAGCTTTGCGGCCTCTTCAAGGTCGCGGTGCATTTCAGACGCCTTATCGCCAGAGTTGATGAACCCTAGTCCGCCGGCATTGGTGACCGCAACCGCAAGGGACGGGCCGGCGGACAATCGCATTGGCGCGTTGGCAATAAAAGGCGCGGTGATCCACGGATACCGTGCCAACAGCTTTGGATTTATCTTCAACAGTCGAGACATTTGTTATCTGATTTCCAATTGTTGAACACCAATAACAGCCTAGCTTAAATACTCAATCGCAACAATGGTGATTCATCCGACATCGGAACCGGAGATGACAACCATGTGGGAGGTCGGCCGATGTAAGCCGTTGGTACTCTCCACACTGGCTCTTGAAACCGTTCAGTATATTACTATTAATTCGGCGTCATATTATGTAATTCACTCTGCCATGGCATCTGTAGTACTAGAAGTGCCGCATTAGAGTCGGCTACAGCGTATCAAACTTGTAGTTAGAGGTGGAGTTGGAGGGAGAGCCCCCCAAACCCCCCTTCCAGGAGGGCTCGATAGGTATTAAACAGAAAGAGCCAATCTCTCAAAGATAGGTATATTTGTGGGTTAGAGAGGGGTTTATATAGACAATGGGGTTGACCATTACAGATCAGCTGTTGTAGTTACATATCCTTATTGCTTACCCGTTAGAGGAATTGAGAAAGACTGCTTTGAGAAGCTAGGTTATGCAAGAAATAAAAAAACTGTATTAAACCATAATTGCAACTTCGTAACTATATAGGAAATATATAGTGCAGCGACGGTTGGAACCGCTGCAACGGCGTAACTATATACGGAATATATAGTGCAATAATGGTAGCATTCGTCAACCAATGCAAAGATAAATAAAAGAAATTAAGCCTTCGTCGTCGACATCTCTCGGGATCGAGTAGGAGTGATCGACCGCGAGTCGCCATTCATTGTCTCGCCCTCCATAACTATCTGGGCACCCGGGACTTCGTCTTGACCCTTGACCTCTTCCTTGAGCATGAGGTTGAGAATGACGCCAACAAAGCCTGCTACGGCGAAACTCGTCTCGAGCACAAGCTGAATGGCATCATAGAACCCTCGCAGCGAGGAGTTGGGGCCGTCGTAGGTGAACACATACGAGAACCAGTCTGGAACAAGAGTCGCAGCAAGACCGAACATACACGAACAGGTGAGAATGAATCGGTTTCGGTTGGTGAACTCAATGGTCGAGATAATTCTGATGCCAGACACTGCAACCGAGGTGAACAGGAAGGTCGTCATCCCCCCGAGCACAGCCTTAGGAATGGTCACCAGAGCAGCACCAAATTTGGCAAACACGCCCTCAATCACCAAGAAAAAGCAGCACCAGAAACCAGCAACACGATTGGCGCACTTGGTGACGGCAATAACACCGTTGTTCTGCGCAAAGGTCGAGAACGGCGTGTTGAACGCAAGGCCCGAGAACATGGCATTGAGACCGTCCGCCAGAAGTCCGCCCTGGATTCGGGACTCGTAGACAGGTCCCTGGACATCCTGCCGAGACACATCACAAGTAGCAGTGATCGTGCCAATGGCCTCCATGATAATGGTAATATACACCGCCAGGATTGGTAGCACCACTGGGCCGTAGATCTTGAGCGGGAACTGGCGCACCCACAGGAAGGAAGCTACCGGTGCAATCTCAATGCTAGAGCCATCAAAGTAGCCACAAGCGGCTGCGACAATGCACCCGACCAGAAGGCCAATGATAACCGAGCACGACCGCATAATAGGCGCTCCCCATTTTTCACATAGAATAATCGTTACAAATACAAGGAATCCAAGGCCAATGAACTCGGCAGAGCCCCATGGGAGCGGATGTGGAGCGTCAATATTCGGGCACATGGCATAGAACCCGTCAGGTCGGCCGTAGCAGTCGCCGCTGCCACCAGCCCAGTCCTTCATGCCGGACTCGACAAGGTGCACACCAATGAGAAGCACAACAGGGCCCGTGACCAGTGGTGGGAAAGTCTTTTGCAAGATGCGTGGTGGAACGAAGGACGCAGCCACCTGAACCAGGGCACATAGAGCGCAGGTGCCGACTAGCGCACCGTATCCTTCCGGGCATGGAAGTGGGTTGCCATGCTCATCGCTAGGACAGTACCCGTTCTTGTACATTTGTGGGAAAGCGCCAGTAACAACGCTGATGGTCGCGAAAGAGGTACCCACAACCGAAATAAGGCCGGTGCCGAGGTAATATGGAGTCTTGTAGATGTGGAATCGCACAATCTGGACGATAGAAAGCAGACCAGAGAGAATAAGCGAATTCGATACAAGGTATTGGATATCAGCCGTTTCGAGGTTCGCAACATTACCCATAATGATGGGAGGTGCGACTACACCGGCCAGCATGGCCAGAGAGTGCTGGAGCCCTAGGATAACACCAAGTAGCACAGGCATATTGGAGTTTAGACCGAAATATGGCGAGGGCTTGGTGGGCTTCTTCATGAAGGGTAGCTGTGGGGTGAAGATGAAGGCGTAGTCGTAGTCGCCAATGAGCCCATCACGAGTGGTGAACTTGTGAATGGTTCGCCTAGCCCCCGACTTGATCTTGTCGGTGATTGCAGTTCTGATGCTGGTGGACGGCTCAGGCAAATTGCCGACGTCTACCTTTAGATCCTCCTCCATTGTATTCGAGAAAGATTAAAATATGGAACGAAATAAGAGGAGAGGGTTAAAGAGAATTAACCGATTGTTGAATTAGGTGTGAATTACTGGGGGAAAAAAAGATTACATAGGTATTGCCAAGGGTTTTTATAGGCGTATAGAGATGCATTTCCACGTCAGGGTCGCCATCGTTTATCGTAGGCATTGATATGCACGATTGTCATTGCTTTGATAGAGAGTTCGGATTTCACCGTCGATTTTGCTTTATATATATGATTCGGGTGCTGATATTACGGGGTAATTGGTTCGTACATGTGGGTTCTGGAATCCCCTCGTAGCAGCCAAGGTCTCCTCTTCATGCATGTCGACAAAACCCTGATTGGGATGCCAATACACTTGATGGAACACTTGATCCACCTTCCAGTGGGAGACCGCAGATAGCGATATCTCAGGGCCCACGTACCGTGGGCAAAAGAAATCGCTTTTGCAGCGCAGACTAACTCTTGGCTAGAGCCATTCCGAGCTTTCGCACGGTCATCGATTTGAAGCCGTCGAAACCAGAAAAATCATACCAAGAAACACCCCCTCATGAAGCATCTACTTTGGAACATCTCTCCACAAATTGGGCCCACAAGTGCCAATCTTTCGAATGAGGGGTGCTGATAGAGAGATCCCTTGGACCGTTGGAACTACCATCGCACAGTATGCACGCCCCGGGCCTCGGAACAAGACGCCTAATGCATGCCGGAGGAATATGAATATTCCGGCCCACAGTAGTGACCAACCAGCCTCACACAGCCGCGGCTATTATACGAGTCCCTACATATCGGAAGAAATTTACCCGCATAATCTTATCACAGCACATATCAATACTGCGACAGCTGATATGAAGAGATATGAACGAATTTGATATCTTGGTCCAATAGAATAAAGGGCATGCCTGCCCGAAAAGTCTCGGTTTTACGATAACTCGTGCTCTTTTTCTGGCGGTGCCCGTTTTTCTTGGCTGTGGAGAGGTGTGTTTCTTTGGCCTCCTTCTCCTGCAGCAGGGCCACCTTCGCCAAGATCCAGCCCATTTCAACCCCTCAAAGGGCTATTCTCCTCACGGCTACAAGTACTATATTCTGTTTACGGCTACAAGGTTATTTTGCCTTGTGATGTAACCGGTAGCAAAAGTGATTACAATGCATAGAGATAGTATTATTACTAGAGAACTGGACTGTGATATAGAGTACTGGAGTTCCATTCAATTTTTTTAGGGGGGGAGTTCAGTCCACCGGAGCATTGCACACCGCATTTGAAATTTCACTACTTTGTCATTTGGATAGGAGACTACTGTTGGATCTAATCTATTGTAGCCCCACAATGACAGGAACAGCGGGTAGAGTAACTGAAGTACAAGCCGTTGGACAGGCGTTGGCCCGCCGTTTTACCGTTGGTGGAGAAGGCAACCTATCAAGCCGACAATTCAATTGGTTGAGTTATACCGCATGATACCTTCTGTTTTGACGATTGATTCATAAATAGTGGAGACATGCTTAAATAGTGGGAATTTATTATTTATAGTTCTATAGAAACCCATCTTAGAGAATGCTCAAGGATTAGTACCAGAGCGAAAAAACGTCATGATAAATATGTACATAGCTCATTGAGGGATGCGTTATACCTTTATCTATCCCCGCAATATTCTTTTTCTTTTTTTTCTATTGCCTAGTCAACGCAACTTATAAGATTAGTGAACTCTACAAAATACAATTCGCATGGTCCATCAAAACCATCCACGATGGTATATGGAGCTATTGAACAGGGTAGGAAATGGTTGCTTCGTTGTACTACTGCGACAACAGTTGTTACGCCGTAATAATATAGTCCTATCAGCGTATTTGGGGGGCTGGCCCCCCAAATCCCCCCATGACTGGAGGGTCCTCTCAGATCTCATTGACGTACAGAGTAATTGGTCTATCAAATACATACGAACGAATTCAGGGCAAAATCCTTCGATTCGTGATTAACGTGGTAAGATAACGCATGATAAGACAACATGACCGCTGTGATACCTATTAACATATAAACACCCAATATGCCAGCTTTCCCATCTTCGCTTTATACCTCCAAATGATGAAACCAATTGATTTTCAAACTGTGGCAAATCAAAAACAATATACCGCAGCCAACAGACATACACTCTAGCCAACTACTGAGCCCCAATACCACGCAATGCACGGCATTCAAAGGGATTACCAGTCATTGGTCATGACCCACACACATCCACCCTGTGGGGAGTTTGTGGGCCAGGTGAAGGGTCTGTTCTGAAAAGTACCGAGAAGTGCGAAATTCCGAGTACACCCTTCCCAAGAGCCGATACCGTTACGGTAAAGGCGGATGCACAACCACTCAGAGCAATGCGTGGGAGGTGGATGACATAAGCGCAAGGCTGAGGTGGAGGAGGCTTCGTAAGGGCAAGGGAGGCAGGCAAGGAAAAATATTTGCCAAGCGGCCAGGGCTGTTTTCCTTCTTCACACCCCGTCACACTCACTTCACCTACCTTTTTCTCATACTCTTCTTTTTTAATAGAGAACCAGTACTCTTTTGGTCTTCAAAAGGGTAGGAAGTTTTTCTTTGAAAGAGAGAAAAAAGGTGGAAAACTCGGTTCTTTTAGTTCCAGCACCAGGCCCAGAGTATCAGTGCACGAGGACGTATTCGGTTACCGCTCCCCGTATTTGCTCTTTGACGCGTTCTGGCTGGTCTAGTTCTAGAGGACCACCATCATTTGTCCCCTCCTCCCTCGCAGGCACGGATAGAAGTCACTCGTAGACTCTTCTTTTGACGAGGACCACCACTTGTGCTGTTCTTTTTTTTTGCTGCTCTGTTAGCTCGTAGCTCGCTAATATCGACTTTCCACACAGCCGGAGGTCGTTTTATTCGTTTGCTAGGAAAGAGAAGGAAAAAGAAAAACAGCTCAATAGCGAGCCTTTAACTAGGTCATCGTTAATCTAATCTATTTTCTACTTTTTTATACCCCTATTGCCATTAACATGCCTGCTTTGCCTTACTATAACGGGCAGATTGTGACCCCTCCAGACTATATGGGGGCCATCCCGGCTTACACGATGCCTTCCGCGGGTTCCGCCAACTCGGCAGCCCCGTCGGCCTCGTATTCGGCCGCAGGGTACCCGCCGTACCACCAGCAGCGATACCAGCCGGTGGTCGACGCGTACGGATACTATCGTGCTCCTGCGCCGGCGTACCAGCCAAACGCGGCCCACGGGTACCGGCGCCACGCCTCGCGGTCGCAGCTCTTCGACTACCAGCCGGCCACATCGTACACGACGTCGTACTACGTGCCGACCATTCCGCTTGACCAGCTGTCGACGAACGAGAGTCTCATGAACTACACTGCGCCGCCGCCGCCGCCTCAGTACCAAATGCCACCGCCGCCTCAGTATACTGCTGCGGCTTACAACCACGTGACCGCGCCGCACCACCAGCAGCAGCCGCAAGAGCCGCAACAAGCCGCACCGGCCGTGACTGGAGGCGTCTCGGCGCGACTCGACTATGAGATTGACGAGATGGCCAAGTTCCTGGCCACCATGGCCTTTGGCGTCATGGTGCCGAACGCCGTTTACGAGAAGCAGCGTGCCCCCGCCGTGTTTGCTGCCTACACCAAGTTTGTCAACCAAGTGTTGACCGCCACCCGTCTCCCTCGGGAGACGATTGTGCTGTCGCTGGTGTATCTGTCGAAGCGATGGGCACTGGGCTCTGTGCCCGATGTCAAGTCGGACACGGACGCCATTTATCGTATGCTCGTGGTTTCGCTTCTGCTCGCCAACAAGTTCCATGACGACAATACGTTTACTAACAAGTCGTGGTTCGAGGCGACAGGTATTGCTGTTGCCGTGCTAACTGCGACCGAGAAGAGCTGGCTTGCGCAAATTCAGTGGTCGCTGCACCTAAATGAGTCCGAAATGAAGGGCTGGGACCGATGGAACGACTGCTGGAAGCTCTTCACCAGCAGCCACAAGGACTATTCTGCTGTTGTTGCTGCCGCCGCTGCTGCTAACGCCGCCGTAACTAATTCGCCGGTGCGACGTAGCGATGCTGTGGCACTGACTCCGTGTGCCTCGCCGCCTTCGGAGGACAACAGCCACAACAATAACTACTACTACAAGCCCACGAGCCCTGGGAGGCCTACGTACACCATCCCCAAGTGGTATGAGTCTGCGCACCAGCAGAACCGCGCCCCGGTTAGTCAGGGAGAGAAGTTTTCTTCCTTCTTCCAGCAGTCGTTTGCGGGCACTCAGGCGCGTCTTAATGACAATGAGCGCCGACGCCACCACCATCGCTCTGATTACACAACGCATTCGTACTACGTCAATGCGGACAACAGTATGATGACCTGCAACTGCAGCATGTGTGCTTTTGAGCCTGTTAAGACCGCGGTCCCGCCAGCGTATCACCACCACCACGCGTTTGCTACGCAAGGTATGGGCTGGTTTGGCTCTTCGGTAGCCGCTTGTTAACTTGAAAAAGACAAAAAAAGGATAAAATCTCTGAAAAAAACGCCCAAAAAAATGAGTAGTGATGGTTTTCCGGTCTTAATTCGTTTCGATTTCCAAAAAAATTTCTTTATATTCGGTTTTAATTTAGAAATGCTAAAAGTTTTAATTTTTTTTTACTCAACTGCTGGGGAGTGACCAGGAACTCGAGGGCCGACCCTCGAATACTAGTAGCCTGGTGGACTCCAACAATGGCTACAGAAATCTAAATATCTCTGCATACGTCGCCCCAGATTTTAATAGCCTTGACGGCGTCCTCAGCAGTCTCGTAGCTCAGCGACACTCTAAAGCATCTATTCGATGACTGCTCGTCACCGGCCACCTGAAAACTCTCCTCTGGAGCAAGCACCACGCCCTTTTCGCCGCACTTGGCCGCAATGGCCGTGCAATTGTACCCTTCCGGCAATGTGACCCAAAAGAAGTACCCTCCCGAGCCGCCTTGGACCTCTGTCCCGCGAGGCATGTGCTCCTTCAATGCCTTCTCAATGGCAATGCTGCGTTGGGCAAACTCAATGTTGAGCTTAGAAATGACCTTGTCAACTAGCCCGGCCTTGAGCAGCTCCCCAACTATCATCGTGTTCATGTGGGCCGGGGTGCCCCCGGACTTTGTGCACCCAGCCTGTGAGATTTGCTGAGCAAGATACGGCGTAGCAGTCTCGATCCAGCCTACCCTCAGGCCGGCTCCCAGCAGCTTGGAGAACGTGCAATTGGAGATAACGTTGCCAATGTCCCCCTTTCTGAGGGTGGCTCTATCCACGGTCGCTAGCCTCGGTAGCCTGACAATTGGTTCGCCACGGGCCCCTCTATAATCCAGCAGGTCGTAAACGTCATCGCATATGATGAGCATGTCGTGCTTTCGCGCCAAATCAACGAGCCGATGTCTAGTCTCGAGTGGGATGGAAGCGCCCCGAGGATTCGAAAAGGTAGGCACGCAGTACATAACGTAGCGGAATACTTTTCTCGGTGGCACAGTCTTTCCCAGAACCCGATCCACGTCCCCCGAGTCGTCTATATCTTTGTTTATGTCGTCGTAGTACTCCAACTGCTGCTGCAAGTAATCGACGTCGATACCTCGGGCATCCTCCGGCACAGCCGTCAGTTTCCCATTGAACCCAGCGTCTTCAAATACCTTGTTGATCAGGAAGTACGTCGGCGACACAATAAACGCCCGTCGCGTGTACCCTGTGTGAGCCAATGTGCACTGCTGGAGCGCATGCTGCGCGCCAAAGCTGGCGCCGTTGGTGAGGTTAATGCAGTCTGGATCAGGTATCCCATACTCCTGCTCTCCGTGAGAACGGTTAGCCCACTCAGCAATGGCTTTCCGTACCGAGATGGCTCCCGGGTCGCTGCCATAAATCAGAGGGTGTCTTTCTTCATCGTCATCGTCTCCTGGACGGTGCACGGGGCTGAGTAGCATCCTGGCCCCTTCTAGGATCTCCTCTCGGGCAAGAAGGTGCTCAGTTGGGTGCCCTTTGAACAGATCGTACGGCATTTGATCTTCTATTCTATCTACTGATATATGGCTCTGGGCGAGTAAAGGATATATTTCTAGCCTGATACACGTCAAGCCTTGATATGGCGGAACAGAGACTTATATACACCGTCGAGAAATGTACCAATTGCGTTTAGCTACGGACTCGTTCCGTTAGCTCTTATCGAGCATTTAGGTCTGCGTCCTGTCAGAGTCGCTAGCTCTTGCCAGAAGAGTCCGGCCCCGGACCGGGAACGGAGGGCCGGGGCGCGACCTGCTTCATGGCGGACGCGGCGGTCGGAACAGCAACTCTCAGCGGCATGCCCAGCTTGCGGACTGGCGAGGTCGAGCTCTCAAAGCCCTTGGGCAGCGGCTGCTCGAGATTCTCCTTTTCGACGCGCGTAATTCCGCGTTTGTTGACGCCGAGCGCCGCCGACGAGGCGACATTGGCGGTCTTAACCGCTCCAGGGCGCCTCCGCAGCTCACTCTTTACGCCGAATCGCTTGCCGCGCGGAGATGACTTTGGTAGAGCGCGGCTCGTAAGGCTTGTGCGGCTTGTGCGGCTTGTAAGCACCGTGGTCGAATCATCGCTGTCCTCATCGTTCGTATTAGCCGAACTATTAAGTGCAAAACTATTATGCACAGAGCCGTTCATCGAGTCGTCAAGGCTAGTTAGTGGTTTAGGTGACAGAGCGTCGTGCATGTCAATGTCGCCATCTCCTGCGGTGGACTGGCTGCTATTTGGGTCGTCCTCCCATCGCACGCGCTTTGAAGGCTTCCGGCTAAGCGTCTGCTCGGGAGAGCGATTGACAAGAGTGCGAGCTTGTGGCTTCGGTTGGGTATCGTTTATGCTGTTAATCCGTTGATGTGTATAATTAGTATTCGAGAGGGTGATGCTCGAGTGGTCGTTAAATGTCTGTGGCTCCATAATTGCAGCGCTTTCACTTACTGCGCGGTCCACAATGCCTGCAAGAGCTTCGTGGAGCCCGTATTCAGGGTTGGGTTCTGCTAATAAACCTTGGAGCTGCGCGAGAGTAGAGAAAAGGAGACTGGCCATTGGCTGCAGAGAACTGGCCGCGGGAACTTCGCACATAGCCTGCTCAAGAGACAGGTTTCGAATATGTTCTCGTTTCATCTCAGCGTAGGCGTTGAATGTCTCGCTATCTGCGTCAGTCCATCCAGTAGTCTCCCTCAAACGACTGCTCAATTGGCCAATGGCAGAGTGGACTGCCACCTCGTCCTGTAGACCGGTAGACATGAATAGCTGTAGCGAGTCCTGCTCAGCTAGTAGCTTGTTCTGGACCTGGACGGCATTCTTGAGAATGTCATTCTCACCTCCTAAATGCTGCTCAATGGCAGAAATCCAAGTGGAGAGTTGATTAAGCTGGTTTTCAATGGATCGCATACGCGCCATACATTTTGCGCGCTGCTCGCGTGCTTGGGAAGTCTTGGATATTGTAGTCTCCAAGCTGCCAAGCGCTTCCTGTAGAGCTTCGTAACACCCATGCCTTACTTTTTCCTGCTTGCGCAGTGCTGTGTCCACGACACTCTTCTCTCGGGATCTCAGCTGCTCGATTTCGGCTCTCTGCTCGGTAATCATCTTTAAGTAAGACCCGACGTGTCGGTCTAAGTTGTGTTCATTCCTCGTCCATTTAGTCTTAATTTTCTTCGCCCGGTCGGCATACTTCAGGGTATTCAGCGTCTCGTCATAATGCATGCTTGAGGGACTGACACATACTATCATGACAGTCTTACAGTTACCTCCGAGGGAGAATTTGAGGAGCCGAGTCAGCTTCGAGTCTCTATAAGGAACATGTCCCCGTTGACGTGGATCGCACAGCGCATTGATGCAATTACCCAAGGCTAGAAGAGACTTGTTGATATTAGCGCCTTCCATAAGCCTTCCACCGCGGTTTTTAGTCGCTGCCGCCCGCTCGCTACCTGCCAAGTCAATGATAGATAGTGTAGCAAACGTATGGGCCTCCGACAGTTCGGCGGTTCGGCTCTTCTGGGTGACATTGATCTGTAGCACAGCGTGGGACCGCGATGAAGTCGCATTCGCCTCCGTTGGAGAGATTGTCCGGTTGCTATTTCCTTGCAGGATCATATCCATGAGCTCTTCAACGGTTTGTGGGCGGTGAGTCGACAAATTGGATACGGAGATGCGCTTTTCGGCATCTTCACGCAGCACTTTGGGTCTCTGATTTTCAGGATCCAGAAGGTCCCGAATTGTCTCATTGTATATCTCAAGGAAGGAAAGCGAAATGTCTATAATTTTTTCGTCTTGAAGAGTTTCAATTCGCTCGAACAGCTCTTTCATCGTTAAGAAAATGATTCCCGGGTGCTCAGGGGTGCCGCTGATTGTATGCGTCTTTCCACAGCCTGTGGCGCCGTAGGCAAACACAGTGGCATTATAGCCGTCTAGAACATTGTCGATCAAGGGCTTGGTTGTATGGCAGTAGACGTCTTCCTGGGTTGCATTGTCATCGAATAGCCGATCAAACACAAACCGGTGCTCACGAATACGGTTTGTGGTCTTGGGGAATGCGGCCCGTTGCATTGACGCCAGTGGATTGCTCTCTGGTGGGTCAAATATGAGCATTTTGTCGTCGACAACGTTGATGATTTTGCGGATACGCTTTCCGGCCTTGAATGAGGCATACTGCTGGGTCTGGCTCATTACATCCTTGTTCCCTCCGGCAAAGCTTCCATCGCCCAAGAATACGGGCTCATTTGTGTTTTGCCGCAATTGAGCGCTCTCAGCAGCAGTGAACGGACGGACCCGCACTATCTCGTTAGTGTGAAACCAAACGGGAAAATAATAACTGGCTTACCTGTGACTGTAATAGAGGACTCTTTCCCTACCCCTGTCATCACACTCTCCCATTCACTTCTTTCTAGCAATAAACCGTTTGGTGGAGAGAGCGTTGGGTTAAATGGATGGTTGTTTGTTGACCGAACCGAAACATTTTTGTTTTTGTTTTGCCCACGCGTTCCAACGCGACAGATCTCCCAGATCTCCAGATCCGTATAAAATATAGATAAGCCGTTTCTGGGGTGTGTAGCGGCAGTAGATGTATCAGTTAAACTTACGCAAAATATAAAGTAGATATGTTATATTTCAAAGTCGTTAAAAGCTTCTACATACAAATGTTAATACGATCTTGCTGGCAAAGTGATAGATCATGGAACGGATGGCCTGGATGGATGATAGCGTTAGTTTACCAAATAATAATTATTCGGCGTAATTGGGAATCCACAGGGGTTCTATGTTGTATACTCCCGCTAATAACAGCATTGGGGATTACAATGGACAAAAATTTAATGTTCAAGCCTTTTCGAGTACAGTTTAGTGGGATGATCTAACCGTTTATTTCAATCATCAACTTTCAGCATCACGCCCGGAGTATAAGACGCAGGATCATTTTCATGGAGATTCTTAATTACTAGGTAATGTATGTGCCCTTTATCCTCTGCATGGTCAATTGCCATAATCTCACCCAGGCAATTACTACCATTAGAGCCCAAACACTGCCAAATTCGCCTCTAGCCCCTTTACCTAAAAATTGCAAAGTTGCCGCTTTGTATCCCTTTATGGAAGAGGCCGGGGCCCAGACGGCATATTCTTCATCGGCTTGATCTCCATCGACGCGTACCAACCTCCAATTTCTCCCGGATTTTGTCCATCTAAATTTTTCTCTATGGTAATTCGCCCCAGTTGTAACTAGGGCCGTAAAGGTAAAATGCTCAGCAAGGAGGGTGTTGTGATATTCAAATTGCTCTCGTATTATGCTATCTTCTGCTCCCCAAAGATTTACTAAAGTCACGGTGCTATCGTCACTATAGGGGTGATACTCTGCGGTGGCAATTGGAAGATAGCTCTTCGAGGGCCCATTGTACATAGTTATATTGCCATCCCAGTTCGTACGCAGGTCGATTGCAAATAGTGGAGAGGATTTATGCTCACCAAGGTGGATTTGTATCCCCGAAAATACTGGCCGGTAGAAAAGATGTACTATGACAGGGAACGTTGGTAGATCCAAGATATTAGTCTTGCAGGTCACTGGCAATGACTGTGATGACCCCATCGTTCACATAGTCAATTACTATGACACTTCCATCAGAAAGTTTATGAAGGGAGGCAAGCGGCTGAACGTTGTGAAAGCTTAACTGTTTGATTGACAACACTCCGATAAAGGAAAAACGATGCGTTTTGATCTCAATGCATATTGAAATGCATATTAAGGTCAGGAAGAATGACTACATAGCATTCTTCAGAAGCTTTATGAAATTGTCTGGAATATGATTTTTGATATCCTGTAGAGATGCTATGAGTAATTCCGGCAAATATATACACCTCTGGCCTGCGGGTGGCCAGCACATCATTAGTTTGGTTAGGCTTGCAGTCCGATATTTACTTTGCGCAGCCTTGGCCCTGATTGACCAAGATAAATAATAGACCCAGTAATGCCCAAATACTTGAGGTAAATACCAGATTAAAGTATTTTCTGGATCTCGCTATTCAGATTACCACATGGTAAATCTCCAAGAAATGCAAATGCTAAAATAGAAGGTCAGAGATAAACCTTTTTGGCTGGATATTGTTGTCGAGCATGGATTTATAGTAGATACGCGCCGTATCTGGCAGGTTATGTTCCAAATATCCAAACACGGCAGAAGCAAGGATCTTGTGCGACATGGCAATATCGAACTTGGCACAGTCATCGAGAAGCTCGTCGGTGAGAAGTGGATCTTTCTCTGCTGCTGACATTGAAACTAAGAACGCAATAGTGTCTTCATTGGGCCACAGCTCAAGTGCGATTAAACTCTGTTTGTAGAACTGCACAGCTGCAACTGGACTGAGTCGCGCTATTGCCGCAATGATAATGTTAAATAAAAGTGTTTTGGGTGAGCTTGGAATATGCGGGTCCTTAGAGATATCGGCCAGTCGAACTGTTGTCTTCTCTAAGGTAGCTCGGTGCTTGGATATTAGAGTAATGAGTTCGGGAAGCTGCGAAATAGATATGTCTGAAGCATTGTCACGAAGGCGCTCTAGAATGTCCAGAGCAGGCGTCAGCTCCTGAGCCTTCGCATAGGCTTCAATGAGAGGCACAAATGACGATGCGCCTGCCTCATTTCCGTCCATCAGCTCTGAGGAGCCGTCTTTCTTTCCTTTGCGCCTGCTTTCAAAGTAGTGAGCATCAATGTCAAATATGCTCTGACCACCTTCAGCTTTAGTAAAACTATTATCAGATTCAGACCTTAGGCTTTCTCGGTGGATGCTGCGGATTGCCTCCTGTCGGTTCTTCGCCCGTAGCAAAGCCCACCTGACCATGGCATGATCGCCCTCGCGACTGGCAATTTCTGCCATTTGCTCAAAGCACCAGTCGTCCAGCACTATACTCCCTGGGATAATGGCGTTTTTGAACGCCCAATCGAGCGCTGGATAGTGGTAGGCCCGTAGAGCGCTGTTAATAAAGAGTCCCCATGTCCGCGCAAACACTCTGCCGCTGCTATGGAGAGCATACATAATATTCCACGACACCTCTATCTCACCGCTATTGAGCAGAGCTATGAGCAGCGCCTCCTGCGCGTGGTAAGGGACGCTGTATCCCAGTTCCGTGGCCTCCTGGAGTACCGTTACCGCCCCTTCGAGGTCTTCAACAGCTATAAAAAGGGACAGCAGATTTCGGTACAGCTCAATTGCATACATTTTAAGCTCAATCTGCTGCGTCAGTGTCTTGTACTTGTAAACTAGCACCGGATTAGCGTGTTCTATGACGCATTTGAAAAAAGATGTCACATGATTGAGCAGCCCCTTGGTATTTTGGGCAAGCTCAGCATACCCATTGCTCACGTATGCTTCAAAAAGGACTCCCATGAGCTCGGCATGCTCGATTGTCGGGTGGTACTCCCCCAGGAGTGTCATCGTTTCTTCCAAGTAAACCCGCGGCAACGCACTCATATTCGATCTCTGGGCAACCTCTGCAGCTATTTCAACCCCTTGGCTGTAATTCTTGCCAAAGCGTGAATCTCGGATGCTCTTGACGGCCTGCTTCCAGCTCTTCTTCGTCAGCCCCCCAGTTGCACCAGGCTTATCAGGTGATGTCGATATTGGAGGCGATCTGGCCAGCTCGTAGGCCCTGGCAGCGGATCCAGCCAGGCAGCGTCTTAGAAGTGGGCCCCTGACAACTTCCCGGGCCCAGTTCCGCCGAATGCTTTGCATATTCTCTACTCGGCCCACCAAAGCTTGGGTTATACAATCTTGTTCGCCTTAGTGGTGGGGTTGGGACAATTTTTCAGCTCCAACGACAGATCTCAGATTGATCTCCGATCTTTGAAAAATTTCCACCGACATATCATGTTGAGATCGATAATACGCCCGAGGACGACTGTAAGTGAGATTTATCCAGAGAGAATAGTGCGGTAACTAACGGTGTCAAGCTGGCTCTGGCAGCCCGGCCAGCCACCCTGCTTAGGGCCCAACGACCGGCTCTGGGCCTCTCGGGACTGCGATTCAACAGCTCTACCGCCGCCAGCACGGTGAGTGCGGCTGCTGAGATCAAGTCCGAGATCGAGGCAGTCTCTTCCTACTCTCCTACTGCGGTGGAGACTATTACTGAGATCGCTACGAAGGTCTCTCCCGACGAGATTGGGTACTTCCAGTCCCTGGGGCTTGCCCAGAGCTGGTGGTGGCCACCAGATTTGTTCCAACACATCTTCGAGTATGTGCACGTCTATTCTGGCCTGCCATGGTGGGCTACTATTGCTGCAGTGACTGTGGGCATGCGAGTGGTGATGTTGCCTATGTATTACAAGGCCTCGGACACCACTGCTCGGTTCGGCAAGCTTCAGCCGGAGATGCAGAAGATCCTTGAGGACTACCAGCAGACCAAGGATCCGCTCGAAGGCCAAAAGGCCCTTCTGCGACGAAAGAAACTTATGGCTGAGCACAATATCAAGTACCGGTGGCTCATGGCTCCGCTCATGGGTGCTCCATTCTTCATTGGCATCTTCTCCGGTCTGAACAAGATGGCGGCTGCCCCAGTGCAGGGTTTCCTCACCGAGGGCCTTTACTGGTTCTCCGATTTGAGCGCCGCTGACCCTTACCTCGGTCTTCAGGTTATTACTGCGCTCATTTACTCTGCGACCTTCAAGCTTGGCGGCGAGATGGGCGGTAATAACGCTACTAGCTCTGCTATGCGAAAAATCATGCCGTGGTTGCCATTTATTGCCATCCCAGTGACCATGAAGATTCCTGCGGCCACCTGTCTGTACTTCTGCTTCAATGGTGTCTTGTCGCTCGGTCAGGCCGCTGCTTTCCAGAGCCCGGCCATCCGAAAGGCACTCGGCATGGCTCCTATGGTAAAGAAGAGCCCTGCAGAGAAGGCCAAGCAGGAGAACACTATCCAGTCTATTAAAACTATGTTCAACAGCATGGCTGAGAAGGCACAGGAGAACGCTGAGCGAGCACGAGCTGAGCGACTGCGGGACGAGGCCTTCAAGGCGGATCAGAAGCGGGCTGAAGAGCGACAGTACATCAAAATCGGCAAGAAGAGCAAGCTTACTGCTGCTAACCAGGGAAAGACTGTTAAGAAGGGCAAGGAACTTCGAATGTAAATAATCAATTCTTTTCTGTAAATATTTGGTTAAACTGCTTTTTCCGCTGTTGCTTAAGTACATCAATTTTCATTACTGACTTCTAATTTAAAACTTGAGATAGGCGACCGTTAAAGCCCGAACTCTCCTTTTCATTTTAATACTAGAACTGTAATGGGTACAGTAGAAATGAAATGATAATTATCCCTTTTGTAGACTTTGTATAACAAATCGAATTACATAGGGCCGGCCCTCTATAACCATGAAGGAAACCGTTACTTCGAGGGTAGGAGAAATTAGTATCTCCGGCTCACTCAAAGATCATTTCTCCTGACTTTTCCCATTGCAAATATATGGATAGATATCAATCTTATAGCTATAGACTATGCAAAGGTAGAATACTACATTATAAGCGCTTTTTGACTCTTGATGAAGTAATTAGTCGATAATTACAACATATTTTCACGCATATAAATTTTGCAAATTTTTCGACAATTATAATATATATAGGGAGCTTACCAACATAAGAGGTCAAAACTTTCGTTGACTCCCCGCCGCGCATATGGTGCAACGCGCATTAATATATATAATATTTTGCACGACGTCGACGACGTCGAGATTCAAAAAACTAATGATTGGGGTCATCCCGGGCTCGATCCGGGGTCACCTGCAATTGTACGGATTTTGTCCGCGAGCTTCAAGTTAACCCGAAGCAGGCATACTACCACTATACTAATGACCCATTTTTTTCCGCACGGCGTATTTCCACATCTCTTGCTGTCGAAACTCGAAAGACAGGATATTGAAGAGATCGGTCCTATCTGAGAAATGCGGCTCTCTCCAAGTTCACCGAAGCAGATTTCCCGCATTGGCCTTGATACTCTGTTGTATTCCAGTATTTTGGAAATGATAATGGCTTTCCCTCGTATCGCCAACTTGCTGGGGAAATACCTGTCGCATCCTGAGCAAAATCGTGCAATTGCGCATGGGCAAAGGATGCTTCGGAGAGTGCTTTTGCAGCTTGAAAGTTTCGGACCGCCAATGGGAGTGTGAGTGTGATGGAGACACGCTCGAAACGATTGACCATATCCTCACCCAGTGTAAACGATGGGAGCAATCCCGCCACTTGCTGCTCGCAGCGTCCCCGGAGCTCAGTCTAAGCCGTCTCCTCAACACGAAAGATGGCCTTCTAGCGGTAGCTGAGTTCCTCAAATCCGAACCGCTAGTTCTATCCTAAGATGATGTCGATGCAGGTCTTTCCCCACTGACCTCGGTACGTTACCATATCGGTATTTGGAAGGGCTAATGGTTTTTCCTCGTATCGCCAGCTTGCTGGGGGGATTCCACATCATCTACCCTCAATGTTTAGAATGGTAAATAATTGATTACCCCAGAATAAAGTTATCGCCCCGGCTGGTGAAGCCAAAATATGAGGCCATAGTCTTCCCTTGTAGTTCATGAGGCTATAAATAAAGATAAATTCATTCATTGCGTCCAAATTGCGCGTCGAAAGAAGGACCTGGAAGTTGATCGTGAATCTAGCCGTGGGAACGGCGTCTGTTGTAGAACTTAGCGTATTATTCACGGGCGTGAAGGATTGTGCTGATAGGGCTGGGAGTGGACGTACCTTGCAGACACTGATATATTGTAGTGGTATAAGATGTATGGGGCCTTGAGACATGAGAAAGCCTCTCACATATTTATTGTTTATCCATCTATCTTGTGTGTGAGTCTCTGTCCTATGTGTGCAAGGGCCCACGACAATGGGGTGCCTTTCTGGCACTAATTTATTATTGTGCTTCGAACATGATTCTACTGAGTATGGCATAGCAGGGTTTGATACTTAATGACGTCTATGCATTTTTAGCTCTTGATTCCATTGAGCTAGAACTTCGGTAGGGGACGGATGTCTTGGTCTGAGCGCAAGATCCTTCAAAGAGATTCATAGTGTGGTGCTCAACCGCACTGTAGATCAGGGTAGGCCTGTAGACTTCCAGTTAACTATTCAGGCAATACTCATCGTCTG
This sequence comes from Blastobotrys mokoenaii, assembly GCA_003705765.3. Lineage (NCBI taxonomy): Eukaryota > Fungi > Ascomycota > Dipodascomycetes > Dipodascales > Trichomonascaceae > Blastobotrys > Blastobotrys mokoenaii. The sequence goes on from PPJM03000048.1 coordinate 33,835, forward strand.
TCTGCTCCAAAGCTATGTGGGCTGGTGCTGAGAAACAAGTGATCATGATAGGTTTAAGGTAGGTGGGTCCTAAGGAACGGCTGTGAAACGGCCTGTCGGAGGCGCTCGAGAAATCTATTATGGCGTCATTTTGTTTCAAAGGCTGCACGGTTACATATGTCGGAAATGAAGATATATCGAAAATGAAGAATTGGCGAAAATGAAGAATTGGCGAAAATGAAGAATTGGCGAAAATGAAGAATTGGCGAAAACGAAGAATTGGCGAAAATGAAGAATTAGCGAAAAAGAAGAATTGGCGAAAAAGATGAATTGGCGAAAATGAAGAATTGGCGAGCCCCATACTCGCCTTAATTTTGGCATTCTGCATGCGAGGTAGTTGTAGATGGTCCTCTAAGCTTGAGTAGTATGAAGAGAGGCTTATATAAAGTGTAGTGGAGGAACTTATTTCGTCCAATTTTCATTCCTTCACTCATATGCTTAACTTCCTAAGCTTTTGTGTACTTCTAGATATTGTGGTACGATGATTAAGCTTAACGTGTTTCTCTTCATGGTCGCCTTCGCCATCGGCCTTGCCAATGCCGCTGTGTTGCCTAGTCAATCCAACAGCACTCACTGCGGTCAAGACTTGTGCACCTGGTGGCATGACACTGGTGTGGTCAATACCGATTCTGCCGTTGCGCCGGACGCAGTAAGGCAGTCTCGCCAATATCTCGTGCAGGTCGCGGTTGCCGGCTCGGACAAATACTATGATTCATTTGTGTACGAGTCCATACCCCGTAATGGCAATGGTAAAATCATGAAGCCCGGTGATAGCGATGGATCTTTCTCGGGCGATGATGGCATCTCCATTGAGCTTGACCAAGGTATCAACATGGCCTGGAGCCAGTTCGAGTACAGCCAGGACGTCGACGTGCGCATTTCGCGCCGTGATGGTCAGCCCCTCGATGAAGATGTTACCATTCGTCCGAGCTCCCTCGCCTTCGAGACGCAGCGTGTCGAGGGTGCTCTTGTTATCCGGGTCCCTGCTGATTCCAGTGGCTATCGGTTCTCGGTGGAGTTCGCCAACGACCTCTACACCTACCGCTCGAATGGGGATGGTTATACTACCGATGGATCTGGCGAGATTGTCGGTATTGAGCCCCGCAATGCGCTGCTTATCTTTGCCAGTGCGTTCCTCCCTAGTGATCTAGTGCCCTCTCTCAACGGATCCAACACCAAAGTTATGACTCCCGGTGCGTTTTCTGTTGACGATATTGGCGATGCACCAATCGTCTATTTCCCTCCCGGTGTCTACTGGATTGACTCGAAGCCCTTAGGTCTCGCGCATATCAAATTGAATCCCTCAACCTACTGGGTGCACTTTGCTCCTGGCGCGTTTGTTAAAGGTGCCGTCGAGTACACCACAGCAACCAAGGACTTCTATGCCACCGGGCATGGCGTCTTGTCCGGTGAAATCTACGTTTACCAAGCCAATGCCGACGAAGGATACACTGCGGATAAGAGCGATCTCACAAGTCTGCGGATGTGGTGGCACCGCAGCATCCAGAGTGGCCAGATCTGGCACTGCGCTGGCCCAACGATCAGCTCACCCCCATTTAATACGATGGATTTCAAAGACGGCAGCACCGACCGAGAGGATATTTCCATGGAATTGTTTGACTACAAGCAAGTCGGTGCATTTTTTATGCAAACAGATGGACCGCAGATGTACACCGATGCCAAGGTCCACGATGTTTTCTACCACTGCAACGACGACGCCATCAAGACATACCACTCTGGCGTGACTGCGAACAATCTTATCATCTGGAAAGTTTTCAATGATCCCATTATCCAAATGGGCTGGCAGCCCCGTGATGTGCACGATGTCACTATTGACACTCTTAACATTATCCATACTCGCTACCGCAAGAGCGAAACGTACGTCCCCTCCGCTATCATCGGTGCCTCGCCCATCTACAACGGGGAACCTCAGCTCGACTCCTCCATGACGATCAGCTTGCACATATCAAACGTCATCTGCGAGGGCCCCTGCCCTGGTCTATTCCGGCTGACTCCATTGCAGAATTACGCGGACTTCAAGGTGACGGGTGTGCAATATCTGGACGGACTAATTGGCGGCAGTGTACCGATCGGGGACTCGATCATTGCCACAACTGAGGATACTACGTATCCTGGTAGTGAAGATCTTACGATGGGGCTGAAGATTGAGAATTGGACTGTCAAAGGGGAGCGAGTCACAATGGAAAATGCGGAGACACTGGGCCAGTGGAATATCAATGCTGCTTATGACGGGCAATGGTCGATCGCTTAGTTAGCCTGCCATTACCCTCTCGCATTAAATGGAGCGCTTTCAGGACATCTTGTTGGTTAGGCTTTTCGAAACAATGACAATCTCTATGCCTTAGTCCATACTTTCTTCTTACAAAAGGAGCATTCAGCGTTTGTGCATTTCGCTCTTTACAATATGGAGATAATGTGACTCGCTGTTTAGTAAATGGTTTTGTATCAGGCATCAAAACCTCCGTATGGAATACAGTCCAAGTTATCAGTAGAAGACGGGCGTGGTGTTCAATCGGTGTCCTGTAGGGGAAGTATTGCATCGGCCTCAACGAGCTGAAATAGCAAACGACCGATATCTCCAAATATGTAGAATCCACGACACTCTCTAGATTATCTTCTGTCTCCGGATAAAATCTTTTTATAGGACTGCAAAAGACCCCTGCCAATTGGCGCTCAAGGAGTAGGTGGTCATGGGAATTTTCAGTACACCTCCAAAGTGTCATGAATGGGCGGAACAGAACTATACTGCCTTTGATTACAGCGATAAGCTAGGCTTCCTACATGTCACACGCAAAATGCCACCCAAGAAGAAGAGGAGTAAGAGGAGAGAGAAGACTATTCCACTTCGATTACCTGGAGGGGGGTCGAAAACAACCAGAAGAGTCGATTAAACTCCTAGGAACGTGGATAGATAGTCGTCTCAACTTCCTCAAGCACCAAGAAGAAGTGGTGAAGAAGGTAAAGACTATGACAAACATCATTGGGCGCCTAGGAGGATTGTATAAAGGCGTCACAGGAGAAACAATGGCTAGATTATATACAGAATGTGTGCGGTCCGCAGCAGAGTACGGATCCCACATCTGGTACCACAGAATGTCGAATACACGCCGAGAACTAGAGTCAGCACAAAATGTGGGATTAAGGAAGACTATCGGGGCGTACAGGAATACTCCTATACCAGCGTTACAGAACGAAGCAGGCATCCCACCTTTCGAGCTTCGGCAGCAGGAGGTATGGAAATACGCCGCGTTACGAATAAAATCGAAGATTAATCCAGCAAATCCGTTGGGCCGAAGTCTCCGAAGAAGTAACAAGGTTGGTAAAATCTCGGAATCGATTAGGCAATGACTGAAGGTTGCAGTCGATGATGACAGGTTTAGGTATTGGCGCAAACGCCCCCCATGGCGCAAGCCTAAAGAAAAGAGTGCAGGGGAGTTCTGGGAAAAGAACAATGAATTGCGCAAGACCATTCGAGAAGAGTTGTTATCCCCATGGGAAAGGTTCTTTACGGACCATGAGAAAGGCAGACACTACCGTGAGGTTGCTGGATGCATTTTCTACCGCAAGCGGAAAGCGAATCCTCTTTACCATTTCATGAAAGCCGGTTCACGTCGTAACCTCAGCAAAGCCGTTCAGCTGAGGACAGGATGCGGCGCATTCGGAGCCTACTTTCTGAAAGTCCAAAGTAACGCACGATATGATTGTCATTGCGGAGAATTAGAAACGATTGAACACATCCTGTTGCAGTGCGCTGAATACGAGGAACAGCGCGCGAAGTACTTCAGCTCCTTGCCAGATACCAATCTTCACACCTTGCTCAATACTAAGGAAGGTCTGATCGCGGTGATTGATTTCTGGAACTCCATACCTCAACTATCTTTACTATAAGCCTCGTGCGGCTGGAATCCTTTCAGAAGTATACAGATTCTTATAGTGTCAGAATCCGAATCTCTCAAATCACGTGGGGTCTTGTAGTGTAGTTGGTTATCACGGAGGATTCTGATTCCTCTAACCCCGGTTCGAATCCGGGCAGGACCTTTCAGCTACGACCATATCCAAGTGGCAACACCGTCTCTCGTTCGATCGGCAGCAGTTAAGCACTTGAGAGCTCGTCCAAGTACCGCGGTTGGAGACAACGCGGGAACAGCGAGTGTTGTAGTTTTTTGGCGCGCGCGGGGATATCTGAGACATTAATATTAATTAATTTAATATTATAATTATTATAATATGCATGCATGCATGTGTTGACAGTAATTTTTCATGAGGCTCCGCACTACATTCTGCATGCGCGTGTTGTATATCTTAAGACATACGTGCATGTCTAAAGAGTCAGCAGATCTGTCAATATGTCCGCGATACGTATAAATTACGTAGGTGTGCTTTTATTACAGTCTTTCTAGTAGGTATATATGTAAGGTTCCTGCATGATGCCGCCTGCAGATTATAATGCAACACTTTGAGGGCTCAGAGTATATAAATTGTTGGTGTGACAATTGTAGAACATTCGACCGGCTAGCCAGCTGTTATACAGGAGTATACATGATTCCTATTGAACAAAGTTTTATCGATTGATTGAAGTTAAAATAGAGCCGTATATTCATTCAAGTGTGTTGAGAATGTGTCGTCTTGTCTGAGAATGTGTAGTCTCATCTGAGCATCACACCATGTCTTGCACTTTCAAACAACAGGGATAAAACATAATAGACTCAATCCGATAAAGCAATTCGATGGTTTATGTCTATTTAAACCCATGCTTTTTTCCGTCTTCTCTTTCTTTTCCTTTTCTTCACCCGTCTTATTGAGAACTATCTGCGGTACTGCTATTAAGAATTGCAACCTATACACAGATACATTAGACACCTTATTCAATTGGTTTGTGTCAGTGGTTGATCTGGTATTAGATCATTGCATTCCCTAGATTTCTTGCTGCTCAGTTCGCTGTGTCTACGTTGTATCGACAAGCTAACTCAGCTGAAAGTCAACAAAGTGAAGCCAATCGGAGACACTAGATAAGAAATACAGAATTATGCAAAAACAGACTTGCGTAGTGTTATAGATTATATTAGTAGCATAATCAGGAGAAAAGCAGGTCAATAATGACTCAATAGAGCTAAAGAAAAAAAAACCCTCTCGGCTAATGAAGCATTTAGTTATTAGCTAAAAAAAAGCATTTCCCACAATATTTGCAATATAAATATAACTGATAACCATTGGCATGGGAAGTAATACATACTGTAACTATTCAATGACCAAATAATTCGTCTATGCTAGCTAATCTTTCACTCCGATACCCATCATAGACTGTACATTAGCAATGAAACTGTTACGCAAGCGAAAACCCACCTTTTATGTCTTCAATTGCTTCAGATTTTACGGCCGACAAATTCATGTCGTCGTCAAATAAAACCACAGTGCCTGTAACGGGGTCGATGTTATACAGCCATCCCTCCAAAGGATTTGAATCTATTGCAGGGTTAATTATAACTAGGATACGACATCCTCTACTACTCTCGACCTTTTTCACTCCCCATGGCCTCATATTACTGGGCTCTATAACAAAGTTCTTTTCTGTTGTTGGAAGTATGGTTTGGGCGCGCACCTCCCGCCAAACAAAAAGCCAAAGCACCAACCACCTCAAGAATCAAGGGTGGACTACAGCGAACAGCTATACAAGGACCATTAGGCATCATCCAAAGACCATACAAAGCTGGAAGGGCACAATAGATATCAGGAGACGACGATGGGCAATTCTTCATCGCAAGAAGAGAAGCCACCGACTCCTGGGGCGAGTGCACAGCACCACCATCACCAACACCACACGCAACGGCAATCTTCTGCGCGTAGGGCAAGCAAGCGCAAAGAAGAAGACGAAATACCTGTTCCGAGCCAGTTCGAAGACAGCAAGGCGCTCCCGATCCCTGGGGTAGTGACCCAGGCGACTACCACGACCTCCACCTCAACGGGATCGTTTGCTCACAATGAATTTGTAGAGCACGTTGAGCATTCGACCCCGAGCATGCAGGAGTCCAATGCCAGCACAGCCACCTCGACTCCGGCCCGCCCAGCGTATGTGCGGCGAAAGAGTGCCATTGTGCTGGACGACAATGAATTAGACGAAGACTTGAGCAAGCTGCGGCTTACAGAAGGCACACCTGTCCAGCCAAGCTCTTTGTTCGACTATGGATCAACGGATGGACTCGAGGGAGACGAGTATAGTGGGCCCAAGTTTGATACGGTCATTTCATGGGTACAGGGCGGATCTAAGGTGTATGTGACGGGATCTTTTACGGGATGGCGTAAGATGATTAAACTATCGCGGCAGGAGAATGGAGAGTTTTCAGCAGTGCTCAAATTGCCCCCAGGGACGCATCGACTAAGGTTTGTAGTCGACAACGAACTCAAGTGCTCTGACTACTTGGCAACTGCTACGGACTCGATGGGCAATTTGGTTAATTACATCGAAGTTGGCCCATCTGAGGAAGCTGAGACACCGCAGGATGCGCTTACCTCAGATGGCTATGAACGGCTTGGCGAGGAAGAGAGTTTAGTTCCGGAACCGCATTTTGAGTACTGCCGCGAGATCCCTGAGGTGTTTACTAATCCCGAAGTGATGGACCAGTATGTGTCAAGCGACTTTGTTACCCCGCCAATGCTTCCGCCGCACCTGGAGGGGGTCATTCTTAATTCGAACAGCACGGAGAAGGACAACAATAGTGTTTTGCCGATCCCGAACCATGTAGTGCTCAATCATCTTGCGACGACTTCGATCAAGCACAACGTGCTTGCGGTAGCCTCCATCAGCCGGTATTCGCGCAAGTATGTTACGCAGGTACTCTATGCCCCATTGCAATAATCCCTGGAACCAAATGGTAATGTCTGCGGTAAAGGCGTTTTGAATTCGGCGGGTCGGGATCCCCTGTACATTGCTGCAGGTGGATGCATGAAAATGAGCTGATTTTTCAGGATGCAGAAACATGGCAATACATCATTATCGTAGCCGGCAAGGCTGTATCAGGTTGGACTCGCCGGTTTTGAAAACAATGTAACGGTTTGTTAGGCACAATTAATTTGAGTCCGAAATGCAATGTCTTACCGGGTCCCCCACCACCACTACTGCACCGCATGTAGATGGTACACCCATTAACCAGTAAATGTGTTGCTCGAAACACAATAAGTTCAACTGTTTGAATTTATCTTTTGGAGGACGCATATTATTGCTTTGTACTTAAATGGGCAGATCAATTGATAAAAGGTTTGTGTTTTCGCACTTGGCGAAGAGTACAGGTAGGCTTCCACTATTAGTTTCATGCATCACGGCACATCCCTGTTAGCTGCAAAGCAGGTATTGGCTATCCGAATAGGCGTGGGAATGTAAAAATTTTCAGCTCCTGCCTTGGAGACTCTCAGAAGAATAAAAAAACAGGAATGGTTTCAACGCTGACAGGAAACAAGTTTTGTAATTGAAAGAGCCAAAGGTAATCAAAGCTCAAGACATGACTCGCAGATACATGCTGCTCTGGAGTTGATCGGCAATGGCTCCCGCAGGTCGAGCCATTTGATGACTACAGTTATGTATTATACCAGTAATAGTCCCCTTTTTCTTTCCACTGATTTTAATATACCAGGTTATTTTTTCCTCCATTATTCCCTCCTTCTGTACACTCCATTCTCCATCCGAAGGATTTATTTATTCCACTACTTTGTAGCCTACTACTAACAGTCCTAACCAAACTATAACCCACACCTGTCGACAAGATGCACTGGCCATCCCGTCGGCAGAGGAACCGCGACAGTAATCTGAGTCTGTACATTTCTTCAAGAGCTACAGCCTCTGCGTCGGGGACGCCATTCATCCACAGTTCAAAGGCTGTCGAGAGACCTGTCTCTACTTCACTCGACCACAACTCAATCGTTGTTGTCCAAGAAGACTTGTAAGTATCTAAACCTCCACATACCACATCGCCCACCACAGATCACCGTAATCTATAAGCCAACCCACATCACCCTAAGCGATCGCCACAACTTTACGCATGGGGCCAAGTGCACCAACAGGTCAGCCACCTTCCCACCGTTTATCCGTCATCTGGGACTTCTAGATGATAACTATGCTACACCATATGTTGTACGTTACACTACATTGTATATGGTGCATATAATCTGCGGCAATGTGCTATGATGCACTTGAGGAGGGGGGTTGAGGTTGGGTACCCCTGAATTTGCCTTCTCGGGAGGGTGCTGCATATTCCTGGGAGAGGGGCAATAGAAGTGCTTGTGTGGGGAGCTCTGCACACTGGCATCATGCTTTAGCCCTGGATACGTGGGCCATGCTGCCGGCCAGCAATGAAAAGCCGATAAGTGCGTGTCTCCTACATCGATCACATAGGAGCATGTATGTGCCCTCCCCGTTCGTCGCCCCCTTAGTCGTGTCTCAATACACTTCGATTTTGGGTTTCAAAAAAGAAACACCGGTTACGATGGTGTGCGACGGAGCGTTGGAATACGAAAAAAGGTTTTCTATTTGAGAGCCACAACCACGACAAAAATGTCCCCAAATTGCTGTGACGAGCTATCAGAGTAACTGCCAGCGTGGAATTCTTCTTTAAAAGGAGTGTAATTGTGCTGTTGAAAAGCCTTGCGCCGCAAAATTGGATCTCTGAAAACTTGTCACCCCCTTAATTTTTTTTCCACTCGGCGCGCCTCGAACACCACACATCTTTTGGCGGTGCAAGGTAAACGACCACCTCCTCCAAAAACCACTCAGTCCTTGACACTCTTTGCTCTTTTGCTTCCTCAGCCGAGTAGACTTATAGAGAGACCCCTCTACCGGGCGCGAGAGAGAGAGAGGAAATTACTGCTATTCGCATTTACCCGCTCATTCACCACTGAACCTAGCGTGCGCGACGAAACCCGGGGGGACTTTTTAGGCTTCTGGCAAAACTCAGTTTGATTGTCTTTCCGGGCCATATTTCCTGGGAGTCGAGATAGTTACTTGTGCTCGAGCAGCATATACCCGGATATTGCGTCTGCTCAAGGTTTCTGACTCCACGAAGGTTTTGTTGCCTACTTGTCACCTATTGACCACCTATCCCCGACCAGAAAGACTAGAGCTGTGAATTGGCGCAAATTCCCGCGTTTTTCACGACATTAAAACGATTTGTTACGATTATCAAAGTGGGTGGCTTGTGGACCCTTTTTTTGCACTAAGCTAACAGTCGTTTAGAGATCAACATCAGGTGTCTAATCAGAGGGAGGAGGAAGAACCGCCTCCGAGTGACATCTCACGCATTGATTCGTTAAATTGTAAGTATTCGATCCCTTAATAGCCACCATTTCCATCTTTGATCGCCGTCATCTCGTGATTTCGATATGTTACGAAACATCGGAACTCGATTAACGGTGACTGTGGCTATATTGGTTTGGAGAGGGTTGGTGCTAACTTGATAAATGCTGAATCGTCAGTGTCATAATATATGACCAGACGAGTTGGCATTTTATGTAATAGCTGGACATTCGCTTGCATCACCCATGTCGACATCTACTTCTAATGGCTTGCAGAACCAAAGCACACGCTCGTTTCACTCGCCGTCTTCGTCCAATGTTTCCGAGCCCAATGACCCACGTTCCGCTCGCGCAGTTGCCGAGTCCATGAATGTCAGCCGCGAAGGCTGGGTTAACAGACACGCGTCTTCGGCGAACGCACTTTCAACTGTAAACCCCAACTCGCCATTGCCGCCGGCAAACTGGCGCCTTACCCGGTTAACACTCCGTGATGGTGTTCTTAGCATGTATAAGCCGCCCTCAGATCTCAGCATTCGTTCATTTGATCCAACCCTGCTGTCGCCTCCACCGAGCGCAACATCACCATCATATGCCCCTCCACAGACCCCTACCTCGGCCAATTCGACTATCTACAATACAATTCCTTCAAGCTCTTCCATGTCGATAAACACGTCTTCGAGCCTCTCTAACACGTCGCATAAGCGCATCATGTCGTCTAATTCGCTCGTATCGCCGTTACTGGCCCCTGCGCGCGACTCTTCCACTACATCATTGCGCATCCAGTATAGAGGACTCGACCCGCATCCCGACTTGGACTATGACGGCCGAGGACGTATAATAGGCGGAACGGACGAGGCTATATGCCATACCATCCTCTTTGGTGAGTCAGATGAGTTTGCAATCACGGCGGTGCTTCTCATGCCATTGCTCAGCGACATTGTCGTGGCATTCGAGCTACTCACTGAGTTTGCCTCCTCTGCGCTTGGCGCCCGGTCTGGAATCGGCTCTGAGGGCAAATCGGCTGTAATTGCGCGGCTCCAGCTCGTGGTTGAGACTGTCAAGGTCAATTTTCCGGGCATGTTCCTCGATACGACCATTTTCGCCGGGCTCTGCCACTTGCTGGAGACAATATCTGCGCACAATGACCCTGTGGGTAATGAGCTTAAGCGGTCCGTGTTCCAGAAGCAAAAGTCCATGTTGGACATTCTCTCTTATGAGACTCATCAAGAGCCTGTGCTGTGGTCTGTGCAGCCCAAAATCACCATGGGCATGTCAGAACGCCTGAGGGCTTTCCTTAACCGTGTTGAAGTGTATAGCTCTGGCAATGCTGCAAGCAGCAACAGTATTGGCACTCCTACTGGCAATGGGGGTGGTAGTAGCTCTGATCGAAATCAGCAAAAGGTTACCACTGTTCCACCAGAGTTGTTCTTGGAGCTCGAGACCAAGATGCTTTCGTCGCAGATTTACTACTTCCACCTCGCATTCTCGCGCGACTGGTCCCCGACCTCGGACACGTCGTTGCTGTTCAACACCAAGTACAACTACCAGCGCCACTCCCCTCTGGTATTTGACTCTACTAACATTCACTTCCTGGGCAGTCTTCTGCTAGACCATTTGTTTGGCGGCCACAAAAAAGTGGATAGCCCTTACCGTGGCCGGCTCATCACTCACTGGATCAACCTCGGCAACGAACTTAAGTCGTGCGGCGATATGGTCGGCTGGCTCGCCGTCGCCACGGTGCTGTGCTCTATTCCAGTCATGCGGCTACGAGAGGCATGGAGCTTTGTGTCTGTCGAGCTGCGAGATCGGGTCGTGAAGGAATGGGCACCAGTCGTGTTTGACCTCGAACGACGGTCACTCATCGCCGACATGTCGCGCAAGTCTACTTACCACGTGCTCGCACCGCAGGGCATTGGCCAGTCGTATCCTAAAGAGCGGGTCGTGCCCTTCTTTGGTGACTTGTGTGTAAAGTACGAGGAAGGTGCCACTTTCAAGCACTGCGAGAACAGACTCAACCGAATCCGACTGGCTTTCAACCGGTGGTTCACTTATCTGGATCAGATCCCTCAAAATGACACGTTTGACAACCCACCCGAGCCGGTTCCAGCACTCCAGAAGCTGCTTTATGCGCTGCTAGCACATCACTTTGAGTCTCCAGTGATGTCTCCCGAGATGGTTCTACGCATGAGTTTAGCAGCAGAGCCATCGACTACTGGCCATTACCTTAAGCATCATTATGTGAGCAAATCGCCGCTTTCCAATGGGTCATATCTGCCGCTAATCTTCACCGATGTGACCCACAGCTACAAGCTCTTCTCACAGCAAGCGCTCATTGCAGCCAGCGGAGCCCAGAATCATAGTCACAACCCCAAAAGGTCTATTCGCGGCGGTAGCAACTCAGGCAACCGTAATGACTCTAGAGAATTTGGGGGCAGTCTAACGAATTTAAGTGGGATACGCCAGGGCTCCACCGGTGGATATTCAGTCTCCTCCGCATCATCCAATTCGTCGACCATATCGCTCCAGAATGCGGGTAGCACTTCTAACAATGCTAACGGAAACCTCCAGCGGTCCAACTCGTTCCCACCGTCAGCAAATCAGCAGTTTGCTATGACCACTGGCGTCAAAGATGTTGATTTGTCAAGCAGACAATTTATATCGCGATATTCTAGTCGACACGCACTTATGAAGAACATTCGAGATGTACTCAATGTTGGTGCTAGACTCTACTACGTTGGCGAGGAGCTCGTTCTCAAGTCCTTTGCCGATGAAGAGTCTTCGCGGCCCTCGAGTATGATTGAAACTCCTTCAAAGCGACATAGCGCAACTTCGCGACGGGTTTCTGCGCAATTGGCCGGCCCAATCGGCAATCAGAGCCCTCGAGCTCCGGGGACGCTTAATGACTATTCTAGCCTTGCCAATGCATACGAGCGGTTCAATAATACTCTGTCGGTTGTTGTGCGATCAGCCTCTCTTGAGCGACTCTTTGATGTGTTGGTATTGGGTGCCAATGAATTCTCACCCTATCTAATCAGTTTAGACGGAAGCCCTAACAAGCCTCAACTCCAGATTGATATGGATGTGAACACGTTGACCTTCTTTGCCACATTTAGGTCGTTCTGCTCTCCGAATGACCTGCTAGACGGCTTGCGAAGGCGGTTTATTGGAGCTCGTTCCGCTGCGGTATCTATCGTTCTGGCGCGGACTAATCCCGAAGAGGCATTCGCCAGGAGGGGTAGTGTAGCTACTGAGACGAGTGTTGATGGTGACAAATCGGCACAATTGACTTGTAGCATGGAGTTCCCATGGTGGTATCCTGATTGTGAGGAAGCTCCCGAAGATATCGACTGGAAGATTGTGGCGCAGATTCAGGTCGGCGTTCTCGAGGCATGCCATTTGTGGATTTCTCAGTATTTTGGAGACTTCGTTAACGACCTTTCTGTCCGAGACCAGTTCCTTGACTTCCTTAAAGTATTGGAAGGGGAATTAGCTCTTTGGGAAGAGGCAGCGGCCCTCAAGGAGGAGTACCTGACATACTCCAAGACTATTGAAACCCTACACAAGAAGGTGCGGAAGCTGTTCATCAAAAAGTCATATCGACCCAACGATATCAAGCTTCAGTTGCCAAAGTTCCCTCTTGGGACGCGCATGGAGAATCTGATGGTGGGAGGCACCGCATCTTTGCTGAGGACTGAAAAGTTTATTGAGGACATTAATCTCATTGCTTCTGAGTACTTCTCGCTGATCCAGCTTAACGACTGGATAGAATTGTTTGAAGTTCTTGAGACGCAAAGTGCTGACATGCTTGGGTTCTTCAACTACAAGCCACCGAGCCCGACTAGCCATGATGATGATATTGTTGTACAAGATATCTTCATGTACCTTAGTACTCTCTACCGTGATGGCAATCCGGATGATCTTGTGGTTAACTATATGCCACAAGCGGTCAAGGAGCTTTTACAGTTCCACAACAACGTTGTCAACTTCCTGACGTTCCAGATTTCGGAGCCTAGCTTGCACAAGGACGACCGTGTGGGCCGAATCGTCACGGTTCTAAAGGGATTGGGATTGATCCGAAAGCGTATGCAAAACATTGACTTGTCTGCAAGTGACGACAGCAGCAACGTGTCTACGCCATCGTCGCTGGAACCGACCGATCCACTTAGTTCGGCGGGCGCTTCTCCTACAACTGTCCCAGCATTCCTGGAGTCTGCTTTCACTGCAGCAATTCTGCGGCCCGAAAGTCGTTATTACGCAAACGCTTGGTTGCAAGCCGGGCGAGAGATATCGCGGCATTATAGCTCGGGGGTGTTTATTAACAACATGACCACGATAGATCCGTTTATTCCAGAGATACCTAGCGAGCAGCTTAAACTCGAGGCCAGCAAAAAGGCATTGACTCCATGCATTGGCTGGGTCATTGAGAGAATGCTTGAGATTGTGTGCTATGTGCCAAATATGTCGATTGAGAACCCTTCTCTCATCAACTTTGACAAGCGGCGGTATGTCTATAACCTGGTGACCAATATATCCGACATTAAAGTTGCCATCGATGGAGACGATATTGCCAATATTGTCGGCGGTGCAGAGAACGCATTTGCGCGGTACAAGAGCTTGGCTTACCTGATCAACCCAGACAAGAACATGTACGTGCTTGACCGACGGGCTATTCGTGATGCAGCGAGCAAGGAGGCCAAAGAGTATCCAAAGGCCAATGCCAAGGCACGTGTGTTTATGACATATATCACTCAAGAATCCGAGAAACTGAAGCGCGACGCGCGACAGCACGAAGTTCTCGACCGCCAGGTCCGTGAGATGCGCAAGAATGCCTCGCGAAAGGGAGTTGGTCATACAGGCAGTTTGTCGTCCGAGAAGAAGGGGCGGTCTCGATTCGGAGGGTTCCTCAAGGCCGTCCGGCCAATCTCAATGGCCTTTTCGGGCTCATTTAATGCCGCCCCGTCTGATAAAATTGTGTCTCTCAGCGAGCTACCAGACTTGGCCAGCGTTGGTGAAACACGTACTAAGCTGTTGACAGCCATTGACTTGACGAATACAGAGGTTGGTATTGTTAAGGGCCGATCTCCAAATATGTGGAAGATTCATGTTAACAACGCAATCTATCTACTCCAGTCTCAGAGCGAGTCTGATGCTGATGAGTGGATCCAGGCTCTTACCAAGGCTAAGAAGTACGCTGTGTATCTTGCACAGACGAGCTCAACTTCGACTAAAGTATTTGGCGTACCAGTCGGGGTGGTGTGCGACCGAGAGGGCCGTGATATTCCAAGGGCCGTTGAGATTTTGCTCAGCGAAGTTGAGGCTCGAGGTCTTACCGAAGTGGGTCTCTACCGAATTCCTGGCTCGCTGGCCAGTGTAAATGCTCTCAAGACTGCCCTTGATAGCGGAGCTGACATTGACATGGAAGATGAGCGATGGTACGATATTAACACTGTTGCTGGGTGCTTTAAACTGTACTTGCGAGAGCTGCCTGAGCCACTGCTTACGAATGATCTCTTTGAAAGATTTGTCACCTGTGGTGGCGGAAATGATGAAGCTACGATTATGAGGCTACAAGAGTGTGTCAAGAAGCTTCCGCGGGCTAACTTCAACCTACTGAAACGCCTCATTGAGCATTTGGTGCTTGTTACCATTAACGGCGAGAAGAACCGAATGCATGCCGTTAATCTGGCAATTGTCTTTTCCATGTCGTTCCTGCCCGTGGGTAGTGCAGCCTCCTCGGTGTCGAGCGATCTTGGCGCAATGCAGAATATCTTGAAGGCTATGATTATCTATTACAATCAGATATTCTGTGATGTGCCATTTGAGAATTCAGACCAAGTGTCAGAACAGACACCACCGCCGCCACCACAATCACCACCACCACAGTCACCTCTGTCACCGCCACCCCAACCGCCACTCCAATCACCGCTCCAACCGCCCCTCCAGCCACCGCCTCGTTCTGCAGAGAGAATGCGCAAGGCGGACTCCAAAGCCATTGTTGAGCCTCAAGAGTCTGCTAATGGTCCTTCTGACAGCGAGTCTACTGCGGACAGCAGCAAAACGAGCGCTCAGCTCAAGCGGGATAGCATTACGGAAGTGAGCGCATACTAATCGTCTACCTTATTTTTACGAACATTTTACTCGCTATGCGACTTACCTCTGATGTTTTAATGTGTGTTTTTAGATAATGAGAAAGTAATATTGTTAATGCTTGATGTATACTGTTATGCCTTTAACAAGGACCCCCACACGCTTTTCTTTTATATGCCCTGCAGGAGTGACGCGTATGTACCTAGACTGGCTTGGCTGGCTCAAACATTAAATGCACTCAGCGTCGCCAAACGGTACAAGACCCCCATGATCTTTTCAACCCCGCCATAATTCATCCTAAGATTATATAGAAAACGCATTGGACACCACTTAATTTTTTCCATATTAGTGGTCTATAGGTGTGCTACTAATGAAACATAACCTGACAACTTACAGGACTAACTTTTGGTTGATATGGCCCAGCTCTGAAGTTGTCTATCTGCTGTGGTGCCAGGTACTATTGAGCCGTTCTCTCGCGCCGATTACGATAAAGTCCATGCATGAAGCATGGAGAGTGGAGTGCCTGCTGTGCCAAGTTAGAGCCAACAACAGCAGATTGGGGGGACAGATCATTGAAAGCGATCGTATAATATTGCATTAACCGTTATTCCACCTCCTTGGGGTTAGTATCCGTCGGGGGTTTAGTGTCGGTCTGTTTATTCTGCCGAGATGATATAGTCTTGCAGCGACGATCATTTCAAATATAAGACCTTTATTCATTCAGATGGCCCCCCATACTTTGTCACGAACGGTCCCCGCAATGTTTTGGTAGTTGCAGTGCCTTAGTCCCCCACAATGGGCGGCATATAAACTTTGCATACACATAGAGTCGAAACAGTTGCCGATAGCGTACGGATAATTGTTCAATTCCCCTTGATGTGCTGCTCGGGAGATATCTCGCTCTATAACCCCCAAATGATACTATCCCACTGAAAAACATATATATAGTGAAAGAAAGAAAAAAAGAGAGAGAGATTTTGATTAGGAAAGGCTGTATGCTTTTTTTTTGTAAAGTGTTCTCCACTTGGAAATATAATGCTATTTATCCGGTGCCTATGCAAGACCATCACGCACCATGAGCGTGGGGATAATGTAAGACGTAAAGTGAAGATACAAATCGTGGGGGGATACGGACTTTAAAAGGGGTGCCAAAACCCCAATTGAGCAGATAGAATAGCGGCACATTCAAACAAGTCAAAGATGAAATTCGGGCATGTGCTTTGCAGCCTTGGGTTGGCAGCTGTGGTAGCTGGAAAGAAGCCCTCTCCTCACCCAACGCCTGCTACTTCAACCATTGCTGCTGCGTCTTCTAGCCCCTCGAGCGCCAGCAGTGCGCCAGCAGCGAAATCCACTTGCTTGGTTGCCCACATCGAGGGTCGAGACGACACACCTTTTATCAACCGGGCGCTTAAACAGTGCGGTAATGACTCGGTAATTGAGTTCCAGGAAGGAATTACCTACAACATTTGGACTCCAGCTCGATTTGAGAACCTGTCCAACGTTGAGCTCCGGGTGAACGGCAACCTTACTCTGCCTACTAACATGACTTACATTCAGGAAGTTGTGGGCGAGACTGCCAATGGCCAGGATGCGTCTCTCTCGGGATACTGGTTTGTCATGTCCGGCGAGGATATTGTGTTCCAAGGTAATTCCAAGGAAGAATGGGGCTGGATTGAGTGCCATGGCCAGCAGTGGTGGAACCTCATGTCCCCGAACCACACTGTGCCAAACCGACCACACTTTTTCTACATTACTGCTAAAAACACCTCTCTGGACCACCTAAAGGTGTCTGCTCCAATTGCGTGGGGCGTGGGCATCCACAATTCTGAGAACATTCATGTCACCAACACCCAGATCATTGCCATTTCCGATAACCCATCCATTCTGCCATTCAACACCGATGGCTTTGATGTTAATGGTAACAACATTACTATCGAGGATACTATTGTCTACAATGGCGACGATTGTGTTGCCATGCAGCAGGGGCTGACCAACTTTGTGTTCCGAAACGCCCTGTGTGTCAATGGCCATGGTGTGTCGATTGGTTCTCTTGGCCAGAATCAGGATCGGTATGATATCGTGCAGAATGTTACTGTGGAGAACGTGTACATGAAGGACGCGCTTTACGGTGCGCGGTTCAAGGCCTGGGTCTCGTCGCAGGGGCATGTCTCCAACGTTACTTACCGAAACTTTGTTACCGAGAATTGCACGATTCCAATCTTCATTACCCAGTCCTACTATGACCAGCAAGCGGCCAAGAGCCGAAAGAATACCAACACCTCGATTACCATCGAGGACTTTACGTTTGAGCGGTTCACTGGCAGCATCAATGGCGCCACTCAGCACGCCCAGGTCGATCCGTCAGGTACCTGGTGGGCTGTCGATGGCCTCACTGGCCGAGACGGCATTGTCATGATGTGCCCATCGGTCGAGGCATGTGCTGGCCTCCATTTTGAAGACATTGATCTCTATGCCGACTACGACGGTTCTAACACTACGGAGGTTTGGTGCCAGAACGGTGTCGACTCTACCCTCGGCTTCAAGTGCGTTAATGGCACTCTAACTTTTAACAATTAGCTCACAGCGATTTGATTAATTAATGTACTATACATAACACAGAAAACGAACTATTGTCGTATAAGTTATTGGACTGCTAAAGTAGCCATCTTTTCGGATTCATCATCATCTACATGTTAAAATCCTGGTACTAACCATGCAGTCACCATTCACCAGGCGCAGCTGTCTCGGGCATAAGCGGGCCATATACACCAATGCACATACAAGCTTATCGCACATAATCTCCTATACAACGACAAATGCATACATTTGGTGTAGAATCACAAATGGATGCAATATATTTTTTTCATTAATTCCCCTTTATTTCTATGTAAATAGAGCAATCGCGAGGGGAGAGCCGCACAGGGTATTGACAAGTGGGCCGATCGGTATGTGACCGGCCGGCCGGCATTTCCCGACTCTGTGACGCGCGCCCCACGAAAAAAATAAAAAAAATTGTTTGATGGCCTGCCAGTAGTTTGGTCTTCAAAACAAATAAAAGCGACCAGTCACGCCACGATAAATACCGTAGGCTATTTCGTAGAGACCGGTTCTTACAGTTGGACAATATGTCGTTCACGTTCAACTGGAACTCGTTTAACGAGGAGAACTTTTACCGGAGGGCAAAACGGCTGTTAACGGACGCGCTAAACAAGTCCAACAAGCCGCCCATCATCGTAGACCGCATCGTCGTCCAGGACCTAAGTCTTGGGGACAAGCCGCCTAATCTAGAAATCTTGGAGATTGGTGACCTGGCGGACGACCGGTTCCGCGGCATTTTCAAGCTCAATTATAGCGGCAATGCCTCGATCACGCTGGCGACCAAAGTCCAGGCGAACCTGCTCAATGTCTACGGCAATAACTCGCCAGAGTTTAGCAGGCCCAAATTTGTGGGCGCCGCGTCCCCTTTGGCCATGCCGCTTAATTTGACACTGTCTGAGATCAAGCTGTCGGGGATTATTATTTTGGTCTACTCCAAGGCCAAGGGGCTCACGCTCGTGTTTAGAAACGACCCCCTGGAAGGGATCAAGGTGAGCTCGACGTTTGACGCGCTGCCGGGCATTGCGCGGTTTTTGCAAGTGCAGATTGAGAAGCAGATTCGAATTCTGTTCCGCGAGGAATTGCCGTCTATTTTGCATAAGCTCAGTCACAAGTGGGCTCCTGGCACTGCCAGCGGCCCGCGGGCCAAGGCCAGTGAGCCCGAGGAGAGCGTCAAGCCCAAAAAGAGCAAGCCCGTGTCGCTTACTGAGATCAATCCCGACATGCCGGCGTTTAGTGCCAAAAACATGCTCAAGTTGGATACCCTGCTGGCGAGCCAGCGTACAATGAGTGTGTTTACGCCGGCTATTCCAGAGGCCGTGTTCCGGTCGACGCTAGACGCGTTTGGCCGCAGCCAGACCCAGAGCAACACGCAGTCCATCTCCGCTGAAGAGGACTATGCAGAGATTATGAAGATCCAGTCCAAGAGCTACGCACGCTCGTCGCACAAGAAACCTCGCCGGAGGGTCATTCAAATTAACAAGAACCAAAAACATACTCCGCCGGCGGAATGCCAGCCATCTCTAAAGCCACCTGCTGAAACAAGTACCTCTACGAAATGCGCTGAGCCACCAGTGCCATTGTCAGTGCCAGTGGTTGAGAAGAAGCCAATTGAGCAGCAGGAGCCGCAGCCTCTCGCGCCGATTGTTGAAGACACTCCCACGAAGGCATGGGGTGACAAGAAGCCTCGGAGCCAGGTTTTCCAGGACTTTTTCAGTTCAAACGTCCAATTCCATGACCCACCTCCTTACGTTGCATGATTAACCTTTCGAAAAAAACCCGCTATACCACTTGTATATATAGCATTATTTATTCACGACTCTTTACTACGTCAATTTTTCTTTTGTTCATCTTGTATATCTTACAAAATGCAATTGTCCTCCCCTGACTCTTTATTTGGTGCGACTTTGCTACAGTCGTTCTTCAACAGCGGCATATAATTTACAGTCAATGCATAGATACCCGTTAGTATTGCTTCCTCATCTTGGTCACAATGCAACAAAAGTCTCAATATGATCAGTGATACCTTTTTTATTTATTGTGAACACAGATACCTACAAACATTTTATATCATCAAAGTAAACCTCCGCTTCCTTGGTCATTTCGACTAAAGCCTACAGCTCGAAATATCATCACTGATATTTGGCGATGTCTTGCTGATAACAACGAGCCATTTCAAACGTCAGAGTGTAGCAATTCTTCAAAACAATTAATATTTTGGAGCTTAGAAGTCAACGGCGAGCTTGGCGAGCTGGAGAGCGCCTTCCTTCGTCTTGTTGCCGCCAATAAACCCACTGGCATGAATGAAAACACAGTCCTTAACCCCCGAGAGCTCGTCCAGCTTCTCGTCTCGAGCGCCTCGCCATGGCTCCGGCAGCGCCTTTCGGCTCTCGAACGAGCCTGGCGCCTTGGCCACGGCCTGAACTCGCCAGCCCTTGCCATCACTGTACAAAACGTACCAAACCTCGCCAGTCACGTTCGCGTCAGTCTCAATCGTGTACAGATGGTCCTTCCACGGCGCAAACTTCTCGAGCACCACAATTCGGCCATTGGCATCGTATTCCCGCCGCTTGTCAAACGCCTCCTGCACCACAGACTTGGCTGGGTACCAGCCCAGCCCGTAATCCCGCACAACGGCCTCGAACGCAGAACCCATGAGGGCCGAGGCCTTAGCAAACTGCTGGTCCAAAGTCGCATCGTCGCTCGGCTCGGTCCACAATGGGTTCAGCCGAGAGACCATAGAAGGCAGGGTGATGCTGTTGGCCCGGAACGCCGGGGTAATATCGCTCGGATAGGCAGAAATGCCATTGTCGTTGGCATCAATGGCCTCGACAAAATCAGTGTAGATCTTGGGGAACAGAACGTCAATGCTCTTGTCCGTAGAGGGCACCTTGAGCATCTCGCCGAGGATCTCCCGGCCAAAGTGCTTGTACACAAGCCCCGCGGAAGAGAGCCGGGTCTTGTAGTTCTCACCAAAGGTGTCGTTGAACTCCCGCTGGTGATGATCAAAGTGCTTCGTGCCGTCGTACTTGCCAGTAACGTCGACAATGACATCGCACTGCTCGAGCACTTCTGGATCCCGCGACCGCACGACCTGGGCGTTGGCGAATCGCGGCAGCTGCTTCAGCATGAAAACCGCCAGACTTTCGTCGGCATGGAACGTGCCGCTGTGGGTCCCGATCTTAATCATGTCGTCTAGCTTAATCTTCTTATTCTGGTGCTCCATTATCGATCTTGTCGAATCGGTTGAAATTTCACTTTTTTCGCGCGGGCAGGCACGGCTGAATATCCTCTGATAACCATTGCTGACATTCCCGCCTCGACCTATTGGTCCAGCTACGAGAGATCGGTTTACGACTACCACTACTACTAGACCTCCAGTGAATGTGTCAAAATTGTGTGCGTAAATCATATGTATTCTTGCAAAAGAGTAGTTGAGTTAGGTCTTCTTTTTGGCAGCGAATTGAGGGAGGGGCTTTGATCTAGAGCACTCGACCGCTACAAGGCGGGCAAAGTCCCTGTTATCCCAGTACCCAGAGTGCGCTGTGAGCATGCTAAAGTATTGGTTCTCGAGGGTTCCTGAGAGAGGTATGATGTAGTCAATTTGGCCATTGTCGTTCAAGAGTGCCATTTTCTTTTCCCCGTAGTACTCTTTATCAAAGTCGCGAGTCTCGAGCTCTACCTCAGAAGGAAGCCTTTCTAACAGTGCCGGCGCCGAGTCACTAGGGGTTGCCGTGGAGGAAGAAGATCCCGTCTCTTCAGACTTCTTTTCGGACTTGGTACGCGGCTGGCTGGATTCCCGGCTCGAACTATCCTTGAAGAAGCGAATTCGCGAGGT
The DNA here is from genome assembly GCA_003705765.3 of Blastobotrys mokoenaii. Lineage (NCBI taxonomy): Eukaryota > Fungi > Ascomycota > Dipodascomycetes > Dipodascales > Trichomonascaceae > Blastobotrys > Blastobotrys mokoenaii. The sequence goes on from PPJM03000048.1 coordinate 55,694, forward strand.
GAGAGAGTCAAAGAACCCCGAGCTCTCGCTCCCTGGAGGTGGGAACGCTTTTTCCCCTGGGAGAATGGCCGTTTCAAGGTTAGAAGCGACATATGGGTCCACTGTAGGGTTGAGCAGGTAGGCAATTGGGTCGGAATAATGCAAAATGTTGTAGATGCGCTCTACTGCAAGACAACCGTATTCAGGCAGCTTTTTCCCGTTGGTCTCCTCGTCAAACATCTTTCGCGGATAGAGCCGCCCATTGTTTAGAAGCAAAAAGAATGCAGCAGGGCTTCCTGCCAAGAACACATTCGTAGTATTGAACTCAAACTTGGGCTTGTCATCGACCTTGTACTTTGGCTTAACACTGACATCTGTCGGCTGGTGCGACAGCAGGTCAACTGCAATCACGCTACCCAGAGAATGGCCCACCATGTGCACCTTACCCCCCTCCTCCAAAAAGTATGGGTGGTTCTTGATGAACAATCGATAGATCCTGTTGGCCTCTTTGGCCGCAGCTTCGAGGAGCAGAGGCTTATAGTGCGACATGTAGTACGGAATATCGAGCATCACGTCACTGATAACATTTCGAACAGTGGGGATAGACTTCATGGTGATATCTTGAAGACTAAACTGCTCCTGCTCGGAAATAATGCTGTCTTCCTTGTTACGCTTAAGGTCCTCAAAGTTAAGCGTCTTACGCCAGTTCACCGGCAATGTCAGAATATTGGTGTCCGGTGGCAGCAGTTGCGATATTCCGGGGTTTTCGAGGCATTCTGTAATGGCGATGCGGAACCCATTGATTGAATAGGTAAAGTTGAACCCCTCTACACGGTCAGAAAGCTTTTGGCCAATTCCATGGAGCACCAGCACCAGCTGAGTAACTTTCTTCGGTTTAAATTCAGGGTCGTCAGTCGGCCGGTTAGGCAACTTGCGAAGTTTCTTCCAGTCCTCCCACGAAAAATGCCTCTGTAGCGTGACTACGGTGCCAGATGGGACCTTGCCGCTAAGCAATGCCGTTATAAGCTGCATGTGCGACTGGCTGGTGTTCAACAGCGACATCATCGTGTTGGCCAGCGACGATTGCTGGAAGATGTAAGCCACAGGGTACTTGGTCGGAGCCAGAGTCTCAATCTGCTTGATGCCTTCCGGCAACTCTTCGTACTGCTCTTTCACCGACCTGTCCCCTTCTTCAGCAGAGCAGCATGGGGCAAATACGACAATTACCTTTTGCGTTTGCACTTTGCCTTCTTGGTTTATAACCTGAGTGTACTCAATGGGGATCTTCATTCTCTCCATCGCCTCTGGCACAGTACTCGCAGACAGAATCTCATTGAGGTACTCAGGGCGCCATGGCCGCACTTCTTCGTACGCCGCAGCCACTGCCTCTTCAAGAGATGTCTCTGTAGGAGTCATGGTGCTCGAGTAGAACCAAGTAGACCGGTGCACATTGGCGTAATGCCGGCTAGAGGTCCAGTAGATAGGACCCAGCGTGTTCTTACTCACATTGACCGAGTATAGGCGGTTTAACCCCACGGGTATTTCAGCACCACTCTCCTCCTTTTCCTCTAGACCCTGTTGGTACTGTGCCTCGAGGCAATTGTTATCACTGGGGGAGAATGCCGACCAATTCGGGTTCGGCGAAATCGTCCCCACATACGGCGTTGTAGTAGAGTAGATGGGATGTACATTTGCATTTAACTGTGTGCGTATCTTCTGGCGCTCCTTGTCCTTGGAGGACTTGTATTTTTGTGCAAACTCCTCGGCATCCTTGACCGCCTCCGGCACGGGCAGCTCCTCCTTCTTAGCGCCCTTGTCAGGCTTCTTCGACTTTTCCGGTATGCTTGTTTGGGCACTTGACGTAGGCAAGGTTGCCTTGGGGTCGTCTAGCTCTACAGCAGAGTCGTGGAAGAACCATGGAATGACTTTTGGATCAGCCATTGTACACTTGGCAATGCGGTGGCGGAAGTGATCTTGGTACAACGTGTATACCCAGCACCAATACCAGCAGTTTAGTCTACTCAATCCTCTGGCAGTCTACGCAATCTATTGAATCTACGCCACCCGGGTGTAAAAGTGTCAGCAATCGACGCGCTTGATCAAATGTGTTATCACATGCAAAAGCAACGCCCCTGTGCACAGCCGCACATTAAATAACTTCATATTACCAACCACGCGATGAGAAGACTAGCCATAGTGACTACAAATGATGGGGCATTAATATGATGAAGATAATATCTTGGTTAGTTGGACATTTATTAAGGGATGAATAGATTTGTGGGGGGAGTGGTAGATCATCTCTTGTGGGGTCAGGGAACGGGGAGCATACCCCTTTGAGTAATATTGAAGAAATTGGGGGCATTTCGTTTTTTCATCAAGACGAGACGTAACGAGGGATTGCTTATATATCCCCTGAATACATATGAAAATGTCAATGCGCGGGATACAGTGGGTTAAGGTTCAATGGCTGGTAAACAGTGCATAGGGCCGTACGTATGGTGCATATTCACATTCATGTTGATCATATCAATTGGCTCGTATATATTTGCTATAGAATGCTGTTGCCTTCAAAACCCCTTGCTCACAATGAGCTGTATCGAAGCCGCACGACGCCAAAGCCGCTGGAAACCCACAATTTCTACCACCACCAAACCACCAGCTGTATCGATATCCGCAACTATACCTCTAGTGAATATACCCCGCAGTCTAGCAGCCATTATACCAGCAATCTCTCCAGCAGCTCAATTGGACGCAGCGCAGACTTTACCTCCAGTCCGATAGCCAATGCTAATAATACTAATGACCAAAATGATCCATTCCCTACTCAAGATATTACAAGCGCGGAACTCAACACAGTAAGGGGCATCGTTTTCAAAACCACTCCCGCCTTGGTGCCCCAGCCGCTGACCCTGGCAGCCCAGTGCCTGTTGGAGTTCATCGAACACAACCCACAGTTCAAGGATATCCTTGTATCACCAGCCATACCCAATTACAGCATTCCGCTGGTGTCCAGCTACACAATTCCCAGCGACTGCATGGACTGGGGCAGTTCCGAATTCCGTGTATGCCTCCAGCAGTCGCTGCGGCGGGTCATCAAATGCCTCTGCGATCCGCGCAGTACCTTCAGCACGGTGCTCCAAGAACACCTGGCGAGTATTCGCAATCTGGTGGAATACACTGCCAATTGGACTTGGTGTGTGGACTACGTCGTCCCCTTGGTATATCTGACATACCGCTGCGAGCCGAACTATGTAGAGGCTTTTGATGAGGCATGCGCCACGCTGAGGGCCATGGCCGACTATGATGAAATGACATACGAGCTCTCAGACCGGTATCTCGGAGAGGTACTCCCGCTGCTCATGCGCGCCAATTTCGAGGTCAGCGTTTACTCACAGATTGCCTTTGAGACGATCCTCCACTTGCTTGTATACTTGCGCCCCAGCCATGATACAGTCAAGGTCATTGCCGAGGCCCGTACGAACGACCCTTCGGCATTTTATGCCGAAGACCATACGTTCTTCCGCAGTATGCGTGCTGAGTATCTCAAGCTCGTTCTCTACAACGCCATAAAGGCACGGGTGCTGTTTGACCTCGACTGTGGGGTCGAGGACTCATGCCTCAACGAGATTAAAGCTTCGCTATTCCGCGAAACGTCGCGGTCCGTGCGGAAACGGTACAAAGAGGTATTGCGCCAGGTCATCAGCGTCCTGCCAGAGGACCACGAGGTAATTGACTGCCTCAAGAACATGACTCCGCGCAGTACGCACCTGGAGGCGGCAAAGTATCGCATAAGAGCGACGCTCAATACTGCTTTCCAACGGTCCTCCTCTTCTTGTTAGACAAGCAGGCGCCGCCGGCTGCGCCTCTCATTAAACAGGACCCAAAACACGGTCTGCTTAAACAGTACATAGTACACCATGGGGAATATCGATAGCTTAGAGGTATAGTTCTTGAACAGAAGAATGGCTATAAACCGGATAACAGCGCGAATGGGAGCCCGGATGGGTTTGAGCAGGGCCCGCCGCTGGCGCTGAGGCAGTTTTTGCGAAAATTCGATCAGAGAGAGAGCTACAAAGTAGTGGTACGCCATTTGTCGCTGTTCTGTAGAGTGTCAAGTCTATATTTGAAATGTGGAGTAGTGCCTACCCCTTAATCCTCCGACCGCTTTAGCCGAGTGCGAGATCTGCAGCCGAACACGTGACACGCATTAAACCGCTGAAGATGCTAATGGACGGATGGCGTCTGTATATTCGAGAAATTAGTTAGTCTTTTATCTTCTGGAATGCTTTCGAGAGCAAGATATATATGAAATTAGCTGAGCCTGAGGCTTGAGGGGTTAGCCCCCAAATACCCTTAAGCTAGAGGGCCAGCCCCCCTCAGACCTCATCAATTGACCTTCAAATGGGGTCAGGCGGCTTTTTTCCTGGCTATCGGGACTCATAGACTGGTCCTGGAATACTCACCAAAGGACCTAGTATGTTAGACTGTGCGGCTTGGGTGCGGCTCAGATAAGGTTCTCCACCTCCGTCGCCGAAAACGGCAGGAGGTGTGAGAGCTCGCTCTCACTAAACGTACACTGATGAATAGCGACGACATAGAGTGCCTCGACGAGCTTTCCATATTGAGTCATTTATTTTGTATATATATATGTCTAGGTAGCTATTTAGAACCAACGAAATCCATGATTATACTGTTGTACGTGGTTATTGCGCTGGCCACTGCGGCCTGGCTACATTTGAAATGTCGAAAGAGACGGAACGTATTTGAGGGCATTGTAAGCGCTTCGGATATACACTGGGAAGGCGAAAAGCCTGCCAAATACCGGCCTTTCAAGGGTGGGCCGTTCAATCTGACTATGGGGATCAAACGGTTGGACCCGGAGAACTGGCTGCTGCTAGAGAATAGCTACAAAAAAGTGGTCAAAGACCGAAGCGAGGCGGCCGAGAGGTTTGAAAGCAATACCGTGCTGTACCATCCAGTAGCGAAAGAGGCGCTTAAAGAGCTCTACACTACTATGCTCGACTTTCTCGTTAAACGGTATCCGCAATACTTTGTAGACCACGGCAACCACGTGGAGAACAAGATTCTCGGCACACAGCTAAATCGGAACCCTAATAGCTATAGAGACATGAACGAGCTCATCAAGCAGCTGGCGGTAAATATTGAGGAGGACTTTTTGGTCATGATGTACAATGAGGAGGACGACCAGTATTATCTACGGGGAGGATCATTCCTGTCACCCTCTGGGTTCAACCCGAGAGATAAGCTGAACCAGCCGCTGACTGCAATCCATGGGCCGATTCCGTTCTACCGGGAAAAGCTTGAGCGAAGCATGGATCGGTATTTTAAGAAATTGCGCCCGGGACAGTGGATCGAGCGGTTTAACTGGACCCTGCAGGGCAGCCCTGCGCTCTATGCACCACCAGAGTATGAAAAGCCGTCCAAGGCAGACTTGTCACCAGAGAAGATCATGTTCCGGTGCGAGCGCCAGACGCTAACGAGACTGCCCAAATCTGGCGGGATTGTATTTACGATTAGGACCTATATGACTCCGCTGCCGCAGGTGTGCGAGGAGGAAGGTCTCGGAAGTGAGTTGTTGGACGCACTCAACAACTTGCCGCCGCAGATGGCGGCCTACAAGGGTATCGACCATTGGGGGGACACTGCCCTGGCCTATCTGCATTCATTGACTAGCCAATAGCTGCATATACTGCCTAGTTATTTACGTTGACTCGAGAGCTCCAATAAGTCTGGGTCCAAAGTGGTATAACTTGACTTTAATTAACATATCTACGAGAAGCAGGTACAGTGTTACAGGGAGGGCATATACCTAATCGGTTGCGTTTTGCCATCGGATTGTCAGGGTCAAGATGCTATGCAGTTGTGGCGTAACGAATTGATATTAATACGTTGAGTATTTTGAAAGATTGTACAGTATTCGTTGAAGGGGATGATGGGAAATTCCATCTGCTGAATTAACACGACGATCAAATGCGTGTAGGAGTGACTGCATGGAATACCTTCAGTACATGAAAAGATACCGAAACCTGACTGGTGTATACTTAGCACAAATATAATAATACGGTATTTTTTTCTCAGTATATCGATTGTATATATATAAATTAGGAAGGCTACACTATACTGACTTATTTGCTAACCGGACCCAAATAGTGATAGTGGTTAACACGTTAAGCCATCATACTGCGGAATCCGAGTCCGCATATTGAAATATGTAATACCATGAATAAATGAATAATAGCAAACTACCATCATGTTATGGAGATTAATATTTAATCTGTTGAATACGGGCGCATTTGCATGGGGGAACCCCGCTCCTCGTCGTACTTCGCCTTCGAGGCTTAGCTATAGCCGCTAAAAAACGAGACCATGTCTTCACTACATACACCCATCTCTCGCGAGCACGCAAATACGCACACATGGCCTGATTTAAGATCGACATTGCTCCAGCCACCACTACTCCTACCTCCGATAAAGATATATACACCCGTAATAATACATACGCAGTCAATCGGCGCCAGCACAAGCGCATATAATAGGGACGCATCGCGTAATCAAGCCGCGTGCTGAAGAATACGCCTGTGAGTTGAAATATACGCGCATAACGGCGGTGAAACGACCTCCCCCTTTTTTCACGAAAAGCTGGCCTTTAAAAGCTCAACAAAATCCTCGATCTAAAGATACCCCCCGACCGAAACATAAAGATGACCGTCTCTAACGAACGACCTCAGAACATCGGTATTAAGGCCTTTGAGATCTATGTGCCCAACCGCATGGTGAACCAGGCCGAGCTCGAGAAGTACGACGGCATCCCCGCCGGCAAGTACACGATCGGCCTTGGCCAGACCAACATGGCGTTCGTCGACGACCGGGAAGACATTTACTCGTTTGCGCTGACCGCCGTGTCCAACCTGCTCGCCAAGAACAACATCGACAAGAGCCAGATCGGCCGGCTCGAGGTCGGCACCGAGACGCTGCTCGACAAGTCCAAGTCGGTCAAGACGGTGCTCATGCAGCTGTTTGGCGAGGAGAACAGCGACATTGAGGGCGTCGACACCGTCAACGCGTGCTACGGCGGCACCAACGCGCTCTTCAACGCCATCAACTGGATCGAGTCGTCTTCGTGGGACGGGCGGTACGCCATTGTCGTTGCTGGCGACATTGCCATCTACGCCAAGGGCAACGCGCGACCGACCGGCGGTGCCGGCTGCGTTGCCATGCTCATTGGCCCTGATGCGCCGCTCGTGTTTGATTCGGTGCACGGCTCGTACATGTCGCACGCCTACGACTTTTACAAGCCTGATCTGACCTCCGAGTACCCGGTCGTGGACGGCCACTACTCGCTCACGTGCTACACGCGGGCTCTGGACGCGTGCTACCAGGCGTACCACAAGAAGGCCGCCAAGGGTGGCATCGAGTCCAAGGGCATTGACACGTTTGACTACTCGGTCTTCCACGTGCCGACCTGCAAGCTCGTCACCAAGTCGTACGCGCGAATGCTCTACAACGACTTCCGAGCCAACCCAGAGGCCGTGTCGGGCGTCCCAGAGGAGCTTGCTGCGCTCTCCTACGAGGACTCTCTCACCGACCGGGCTTTGGAGAAGGCCTTCCTTGGCTACGCCAAGGAGCGATCTGCCAAGCGGCTCGCGCCTTCGCTGCAGGGCCCGACCAACACCGGTAACATGTACACTGCCAGTGTCTACTCCTCCCTGGCCTCGCTGCTGACCTACGTGCCAGCCGAGGAGCTTGCTGGCAAGCGGGTTTCGCTCTTCTCGTATGGTAGCGGCCTTGCCTCGACCCTGTTCTCTCTGCAGGTCAAGGGCGACATTTCTTCCATCGTCAAGAACCTCGACCTCAAGAACATTCTTGAGGGCCGAACCACGGTGACCCCAGAGGAGTACGAGGCCGCTCTTGCGCTGCGAGAGAAGGCCCACCTTGCCAAGAACTTCAAGCCAGAGGGCTCTCTTGACACTCTGCGAAAGGGCACCTACTACCTCACTGAGATTAATGACAAGTTCCAGCGATCCTACGCGGTCAAGAACTAGACGGGTAATGAATTCTACGAGGATTAATATTAATGTAATAATAGCTTTATAACTACAAGTCCAACAAAAAGAGGGCCGGCCCTCGAATACATGCACACTCCAGAGTACCCCCTGAGTTGGGGTGGATAGTGCGGCTGAGTCCCAATGTTTTGACGACAAAACGACACGAAAAAAATTGAAACCCCCGGTGCCTTACGCGATGAATGGCCAGGTAGCTGCTCTGGTCGATTCGGAGGAAATGGAAAATGGGAAACGTATATACAGGACACAGTATCTAAGAAGGGACTTTGCGGAGGAGAATTTCGACCGCATGCAGCAGAAGGAGCTTCGGGTATCAAGACAGTACAAGCCAATGCACCATCCAACCGAAGGGAGAAAGTTCCACATTCAGCGGGATGCCATGAGAATCGCCAAATTGACGGGGCAGGTCGACGACGCGACATTGGGCGACGGGAATACCTTTGACTTGGACGACCAGGACAGCCCTATTCTACGTAAACAGAGGAAGCGGCAGCTGGACGCGTCGCGGTCAATATATAATACCCACAATACTAAGGTCAGCGGTCTTGGGAGCCCCAAGCCACACTACGAAAAGCCGCTGCGAACGCACGCCGTAAGAGAGGCAGAACCCCAGAGCCATGCATACCAGGACCAAGCCTCGTACCAGGCGCTGGAGTTGGACTACATGCTGATACGAAAGTCGCTCAAGGAGCTGGAAGAGCGGGTTAAACTACAGGAAGAACTGCGCAGTGGTGACCTCAAGGCCGAAGACCGCGCGGCCAAGCAGGCAATACTCGACAAGTCGCGCCAGGAGTGGACACAAAAGGTCGACACGACAGAGTCCGGCAACCCTGACGAAGACGCGCATAGAAAGCGGCTTGAGACCTCGCTGCAAGTCGTCAAGTCGCAAATGCAAGACCTAGAGACCCGGGCCCAGCAGACAAAGGCGCTCCATCGCATCCGCCAGTCGGCCGGGTTCCAAATCGCCCGCCGTCTGCTAATGGCCGTCATTGGGGCAATTCTGCTCGTCCAGCTGTTTCGTGCTGTGACCATCCAGTACAACGCAGAGGAACAGGACCTGCGGAGGCGCCTGGGGCCGGCGTTGTACCGAGACGGCTGGCTCGAGTACTCCATGCTCATATTCTAGGCCCTGCCCACAGACTCTAAATTATACGAGTTAGACAAGTACTGGTCAGAATGTTTCAGTGGGTGATGACCATTGTGTTTACTCTCGGAACGTATTATTTGCCCTACATTTTTGAGCACAACGGCATTCGGAGAGGGGACCCTGACCAGCTTCCCCATATTTTTTTTAATGTGCTTCCAAAAAAAAAGGGGCGTCATCTTCTGCAAGAAAAAATAAGAGGGGCTCCGGCAATTACGGCTATGTAATGGGGAATGGACACCCTTTCATGGGCCGCATCATTTGCTTTGCCATTGGAGTCGGCACCGCCCCAGTTCCGGGGGGTCCCCTACCGCGGCCGGCTTGCCACTGGTCCTCATAGTGCGGGCGCCCGCGAGGGAAAGGTGCGGGTGAGTCACAGATGACCGTCCGATAATACCCGAGGTTCCAGCCAAAAGACAGATTGTCGCAGACTCACATCTACCGCCAGCTCCCCCAGATAGGCGCCCTCCCCATGGCTTGGGTTTCCCCTTTGGGTTAATCGGATAGGGCCGCCCCAGTACACCTCAGACCGGCGCGTCATGTTAATACTCGTCCATCTCAGATGTATCGACATTTCATACATATTTTTTCTTTCCCATTCGGCAAGCCGGAGGTGCGGAAGGGGTTGGCATTGACGTATATTAACTGGTCTGGGGTAGGCTCTCCATTTTACTCTTTCTGATGGACGATTTGCCATTTCCCAGCTATTCGGTTCTCTCGCAGTGGTAAATACGCGCGCTTTTGAGAACAAGAGACAGTTTGACTTCGCGCTTATCTACATCTAAGATTCCTGCACCAGGGGCCCAATTTTTATTTTTTTTTCAGCAGGGACCTTTCCATTAGGGAATCCAGGGACTAATTTTGCATGGAGGTTTATATGATAATTTTGTAAGTCGAAGCGGATATAGAGAGTACTTATTTACTGAGGCGGTGTCTAACCGGGGACAGATCTGTATAGAGGCTGAAAAAAATGATTTTCAAGCCGTTTGCAACGTTCTCTCGCCATGCGTCGCTGGCGAAGAACTTTTGGACTTCCTCAAGGAACCCGTCGTCCGAGCCGTCTTTTTTTGTGTCGACGCACCAGCTGGCCCGCCACCAGAGCCAGGTAGCGATCCGTAATTCGTCGGCGTTCAATTCGAGCGGCTCCGGACCAGGCTCGGGCGACCGCAATAATGCGTACTCGAGCTCGATTTCAGCGGGCCTGTCGACCCCCGCGTCGAATTTCACCTCGGGAGCTCTCACGTCGCTGGACGAGGACCGCCAGAAGGACATACTTGCAGAGCCTCCACTCTCTCAGCAGCCTCATGTCTACCTGCTGCACTCTGCACCGCCAAAACAGCTCGCAAGACCGGGTAGAGCCGATCTAAGGCGGTATTCAACGTCGTCACCAGCCGAAAAACCCGACAAAAAAGCACCCAAGCCACAAAAAAAGCAGTCTAAGCAGAAGAAAACGCCTGCTCCAAAGGCAGAGAGTGAAGATACCCCGCGTCTCGTGGCGCCAGAAGCTGAGAGCGCAGCGATTGAAAACGTCGCGTCGAATCACGAGGGTGAGGCGGCTGCCTATTTTGAAGCCCGCGACTATAATAAAGTGCTAGACGTGTTTGATTCCATTCGAGCAAATGGCGGCCAAATCTCTGAAAAACTGTATACCCTAGCCATCCAGTCCATCATTGAACTGTGCAAATTGACTAGTGTAAACGGCGTATATGACCTGGCGCCTGCACTGGAGGTGTACAGCGATATGCTGGAGTCGCATATTAAGCCCTCGGTAGACACATATTCTGCAGTTATTTCAAGCCTCGTCGAAGCGGCAAAGTCGCGTTCCAAGGTCGCTCAGTCGCTGCTCTATCAGTCGCGGGGAGTCTTGGCTTCCGTCGACGCCGAATGCGAAAAGCTTGAACAGGCGTCACAGTACTTTGCTCTGGCTTTTCAGATTTATGACGCCAGCAATTCTGTGGCGGTCCAGAAATACTCTCCTGAGTTCTACGCTGATCTGCTCGAAGCGACCATTGCCAGCAACAATGTCGACCGTGCGTCCCAGATCCTACAGGCAATGGAGCACTGGGGTTACAAGCATTCCATTTCGTCGCTGACTAATGCCATCATTGCTCATGGCAAGAATCAGGACATTGATGCCGCCGTCAACGCCTACGAGCAGGTCAAGCCGCTGGCTTCACATTCACCCGAGCATGTGGCCGGTATTTATGCCGCGCTTATCTCTGCATATTTTGCATGTTTCGATGCCGGCTCTGCCGTTGCATTCTTTAATCAGTTCCTCGAGTCACAGACTGAAATCTCTGTCGAGTCTTTTGGACCTGTTCTGAGCGCCATGATCTCTGGTTTTGTCACCATTGGTGATCACGAGTCCGCCTGGAAGTGGATCCAAGAGGCCGAGAAGGATGACTCTATCCCCCAGATTAGCCTCTCCGCTGTAGAGCCGCTGTTCTCCGCCGTTTGCATTGCTGGCAATGCCTCGATGGCTGAGGAAATGTTTGACTACATGGCGTCTCAAAAAGGGTTCAACAACAATGTCGCCCGGTGCGCTTTCCTTGGCCTCGCCCTTGAGCAGAATAGCAAACCAGCTGTGTTCAAAGCCATCCGCGAAAGCCAGCTGCGTAGTGGCACATGGGATCACGCTACTCTGGCCCGGGTTTGCCAGTGGCTCATTGAGGAGAACGAAATCCCCATGGCTATGGACGTTTTCCAAGCTCAGGCCATGCGTGTCTCCGATTACGCCACGAAAAATGGCATCCAGGTGTCTGCCTTCGAGGGGGAGTGCTTGGAGTTTGTCATCACCAGTCTCCAGTCTTGCCAGGCTCTTAACACTCCCACCATCTTGGCACTCACCAACTCGCGCTTCATGTCTAACAGCGTCTTCGGCAAGGATCAATGTTTTGACCTTTTCTACGCTCTTTGGGAAGACCGGGAGTCGAGGGAATACAAGCAGCTCGTAACATTGAGCAAACTGATTCTCATTGACGTGTTGGCTCTGCACAACTCGCTCATATCTGCTGTGCGAACCATGGAGTTCCCAGAAACGTTTATCGAACAACTCAAGCTCAAGTACTCTGAGTACGTCAACGACCTTATTGGCATGAAACTGGACGTGAACGAGTCCTTTGCTGCTGAGGTTTCGTCTTGTCTCTATTATCTGGGCTGTGAATCGACGCTTGTTGATTTCGAAGCTATGCTCAACAATCAGTCCCAATCCAGCCTCGATTCCCATTCTGTATCTTCCGCCACTACTGATGCCTCTTCTGTTGCCATTGATACCGAGGCTTCCGCTAGAATCATGGAGTATGCTCAGTTGGACGACGGGTTGCACCGGGCATATGAAGAGCTCGACAGGGCGCTTACCCTGGGTGTCTGCCTGCTTCCAGAGGCCGTCCTGACTGTGCTCGAGTCTGCAGGACTCCAGCACAACCAGGATATATTTGTCAGTGTGTACAATCGCCTAGCCGGCAAGAATATTCCAATGAACTTGGCAGCGTCGTGGGACCTTTGGGCGACTGTGTACCGATTGGCCGTGCAGTACTGCTCAGAGAGTGATTATGCACTTGCAATGGATGCCTACCGCAACCTGCTTGCACTCGGCACAAGCCCTGATGCCACTGGGTACGGCCAGTTAATTGCCAATGCTCCTGTCAACAGCCACGATGAGGCTCATGATGCGCTCAAGCTCTTCTCTGAAGCCATGTCGATGAACGTGGTCCCAAACACTTTCCTATACAATGTGCTGTTGTCGAAGCTTTCAAAAGCTCGGCGACTCAAGGAAGCCATGTTCTATTATAACCAGATGGTCGAGCTTAATGTCAAGAGAAGCAGCGTCACCTACGGCACGATGATCAGTGCGTGCTGCCGTACAGGCGATGAGGAGTTTGCCAAGCAGCTTTTTAACGAGATGGAGTCCTCGCCAAATTATGTCCCCAAGGTGGCTCCATTCAATATCATGCTGCAGTACTACGTGCACACGAAGCAAGACAAGAAGTCTGCCCTAGAGATGTACGAGCGGCTAAAAAGACAAGGAATCACTCCTTCGAACCATACTTACAAGCTGCTCATTGATATGCATAGCACAATTGCTCCCATTGACATTGAAGCGGCTGATGGGGTTCTCAAGACCATTGTTGACGGTGGCTCGTTCATCACCACTCAACACTACGCGGCCCTGATCTTTGCGAGAGGCGTGGGGCTTGGTAACCTTGACAGTGCTATTTCGTTCTACGACGCATTGACGTTTAATAAACGAGTCAAGCCCGACAAGCTCATATTCCAGGCGCTTTTGGAGTCGTATGTGGTCAATGGGCAGGTCGACCGAACAGGCAAGGTTTTGCAGGACATGATCAAGTATGGGGTTGACATGAACGCGTGCATGGCCAACGTTCTCATTCGGGGATGGGCCTCTGTGGATCTGGCCAAATCGGTGGGGCTATTTGAGCATATTCTCCAGCGAGGCATCGAGGAGCCGTCTACTTTTGAGGCTATGGTGCGAAGCTTTATCTTCCACGGTGACCTTGAATCGGCTGCCAATGTTGTTCTGACAATGGAAAAGAGCGGTTATCCTGAACCTGTTTTGAGCAAGGTCAGGAACCTTGTGGCTATCTACAGTAATGCCGAGCTTCCAGATAGATTTTTGCTTGACAGTATTTTCCGGCAGGATAGCCACCGACTGATATTTATTGACAAACACTAACTATTTTGTGATGATATAATGAGTTGATAATATACTAATGACTGAACCACTTGCGAACATGAATGTACTGTGTTTGATAACATCGTAGCTGCTGTACTTATATATGAGTGCACCTCCTAATAAAGACACTGTAAATGTAGGTGGCAGAGATGACAGAGAGGGATGACGTGGTAGCGCTGTGATACACATAGTGTATCTTGCCCCACAATTGTGAGTAAATGAACTCAAATGGTCAACATTCATGAGGTCAAATTAGCGGTTAATAAATAAGTCCTATCTACTCCATAATACCCTCCTGGCCAAGCAAAGGCTTGGGGTCTTCCTTGGATATCAGGTTAAGCAAGTCCTCGACGTAGATCTGAACAGTGTTGTTAAGAAGCATTGCCTTGATGAGGTCCGGAATACAATGCTGGAGCTCTTCGTTGCCAATCTCGTTACGGGCAATGTTCTCTAGCACCAGCGCAGCGGTGGCGCCAAAGGTCGACGGTTGATTCGTGTTGACGTTAGCCGGCTCCTCGGGCTCGACCTGAGGCGCATTGAGCACCGACGGCGGCACCGCAAACTCACGCGGCTTGATACCGTGGATAATGTATTTCCGCGAACCGTCCGGCTTGTTGATGACCATGGCCGAGGCAGACGGGTACGCGTTGGGCACGTTTTTGATAAACGTCGCTGCCGGAAGCAGACTTCGTCCCGTCTTTGTGTACTCCTCAAACTGGCCCTCATAGGCCTTCCACAGCGAAATCTGGGTCACCTCTGCCTCAGCATCCTCTTCGTACGAAGTCCTCAGCCAGTTTGTAGCCCTGTGGGGCTCCTCATACGTCATGAGCTCCTTGATGACCTCGTCCGTGAGCTGTGGAGGGTTCGCCGGGGCAGGCTTCTTGGTGCGTCGTGGAAGGCGAATGTAGTCCTGCTTTGGCTCCTGCATTCGGTAGGTGAGTAGTCGAACCAAGTGTTTTGTGCACAGAGTCCGCGCCTCCGTGTTGGCGAGCAAGTCCTGGACGTTGCTCGAGTGGGCAGTGTACTGGTATAGAAGGTCCAGCGCCGCCGAAATCAGTTCCTCATCGTCTACAAGCAGGTAATTGAGCACCTGGCGCACTAGAGCGCGTGGGATGGACCCAATCACATTCTTCTTGTCCTGGATGACAAACCGCGCAATTGACCGCATGGCAGGGATAATGAACCCCCGGTCCGTCGCACCAGTCAGCTGGTCTACTAACGTGCTGAACAAGGGGTCGTCGGGCGAGTCTGGAGTAATGTGGAAGCTAATGGACTCGATGATCTCCACACAGTAGCTCTTGAACTCGGAATACAACGACGTCCGCGGCACCCGGAGTCCCTGCTGCACAATTTCAAGGCACACCGGAAGCTGTGCCAAAAAGTTGGCGTCCTTTGGGTTGAGCGAAACGTTGCGAATGATCAGCAATGCCTCCAGAACTCGCTGCGTCTCATCGTACTGCGTGTTGGTCTGGCCAAGTGTCCCCAGTGCCATGTTCTTCTCGGACATGGGGTCCGTAAAGAGCGACGAGCCGCTGATGATGTTCAGCAGATCCTCTGTCATCTCAGGATAGTGCTCAAGATGGAGCATCTCGGAATTGTAATACGAAAACTGCAGCAGCGACGTCAGCGCCCAGTCGATCTCAGATTCAATGCCACAGTGCAGAGCCATTTGCATCCGCGTCATGCTCTGCGTCTCAGTGTCCTGCCGCGGAGGGCGGTTGTACACGAGGCTCTGGTACTTTTGCGGGTGGTTCGATGGCGTCGTCACGACGATGGGGATCGGCAGGCTCATGCTCTCTGCCGGCTGTGGCGACGCCGAGGGCGCTGAGCTCACGCTACCCGATGGAAAATTGGACATGTTCTATTGATTTACGCGCTTCCCAAGGGCGGTTCCCGTGGCTGGCAAGGGTGTAATTTTTCACCTTTTTCGCGTTTGGGAGTTATAATTCGGTCAAAATTGAATTTTTGATTATTTAGTGGTGCGGCGGGCGGACTATGAGACATGCGTCCAGCATGCAGTACTGAAATTTTCAAGTACGCCGTGGATTGTCCAGCTTGCAGTGCGGACTTGTGCTCAGTGGCCAATCAATAGGTTGTCTATGTACAGTTCATTATGTTTTCGTCTATTCATCTGCCGGTTACTCGTATTGGCCGGTGGATGGCGGTTACTCGTCTTCGTCGGTGGATGGAGGTGGAGCGCTATCTGAGCTGAGGTACAGCTCGACTACACAGAAGTTAGTCTGTGAAAAAAATTGAAAGAGAAGGAGCAAACTTACTAGCAGTTGAGAATGCAGCAAAGGCGGCACAGCCGAAGAGTGCGCTTTGTGGGCCGGACTTGACAGCAAGACCGCCGCCCGTCAGACAGCCACCTACTACACCATTCCAAATATCATGCTTTGCTCGAAGCTACAACGTTAGCAATCCACCCCACAAAAAAGAAAGAAAAAAAAAATAAGGCTTACAGATTCAATGGCACACTCGGTACCTGTGAAGACTAGACCAATAAATCCAAAGTTCTTGGCGCTAGTCCAGGATCGCCTCCCCATGTCAGAGAACTGGAGTTTCATCTGCTGCTTGAAAGGCAGATGAGAAATCTGGCTCGTCGCTCCAGACCCAATATTCGTATCGTAGCTCATCTGTCTTGTTAGTCCTACATCGATCATAATACAGGACGGCTTATTCACATACACTGGCCATGAACAGACCAAAGATACCACCCATGCCGAAACCCGTGATACCAGCAAACACAGACTTGCCCGGGCAGGAGGTCATGAACTTGGTCATAGCCGCTGCTCCAGCTTGGGCCTGCTGCTCAGGAGTCATCTCCGACCACGACGGCTGCTGGGCTCCTCCATATGCATTCATTTTTACCGATTATGTCAAAGTGCAAGCAAACTTTTCGGTCCGTTTTGGGACATCACCTCCGCCTTTTAGTACTGCACCATTCTACCCCAGCTTGCCACTGCCTATGACAATTAGCAAACTTTGGTTTAATGTACCTTCTACTTGCGTTCGTTGGGGGGCTAGCTCCCTAAATCCCCCGTAGCTGGGGGCCAGCCTCCAGACCCCGGTGTAACTGTCACAATTGTTTTTAAATTGTCGCTACGGTGCTATCAGCTGCAAGCCACACATAATACCACTACGTACTATTCTACTATATAACCATTTTTGAACCTGGTATAATTGTAAACAATAGAGCAATCTTGTTTTAGTGTGTTAGCTCGGCTAAACGACGGGGGTTCTGAATGCGGGACCGACCCCCAGCCCCGGAAATTATAAGGAATTTGCAGATACAGACTGCACGAAGATCAACAGCTGGACGTGCCAATTGTCAGCTTACTTACCCGTTTCACCCATTTCGCAATTGCTGGCAGGTCTTTTTGAACATCACGTGCTTTTCACGTGGTCAACTCAGCGACAAGACAAAGAGGGCACAAGGAATGTCGGAAGAGAGGCGCTAGAAAAGTCTATTTGAGCTCAATTCACTTGTGCTGCTTCGCTTCACGAGGCGTATGGTCAATTGCTGGAGGCGATTACCCGAGGATCACAATGGAGGCGGCCGGGGTAAAGCAATGTAGTGATTATCAAAGACGATTGCTCTCACAGTACCGGATTTGTGTTAGTTGACTCTCCTTGTGTCGAGGGGGTTATAGCCTGGTAAAATACAGACTAAAAGCATCATCCGAACTCTCTTTCTCCCCATACCGTTAAAATGAAGTTAACTTTTCTGAGCGTGTTTGTATTTGCAGTGTTCTGTGTGCTCGTTGCGGCGGATGCTACTGTCGACGAGGCAAAGGAGCACTTCTTTTCGCTTGTTGACCTCGGCAAGCAAAAAGTGCTTGACAGCGTGGGCAAAGTGAAGAACGACGCGTTTGATACGTGGTCCGAGAGCCAGATTAAGGCGTGGGCCGACGTGCACGGACTTGACGTGCCGCAGAAGGGCAAGATTGACGAGCTGCGGGCCTTCGCCAGGCGCCACAAGCACCTTCTGGAGCAAGACGTCGAGGAGTATTCCAAGACGGCATCCCAGAAGCTGACATCTGCCATCGATTGGGCCAACAAGGAAGTGTACGACGCCCATGGCCGCGTCCGCGCCGATGTGTTCAACTCGTGGAGCAAGTCTGAGCTCAAGGCATGGGCCGATGCCCACGGCCTTCCAGTGCCCCAGTACGGCAAGAAGGACGAATTAGCGGCGTTTGCCCGAAAGCACCGACATCTTGTTGAACAGGATTGGGAGAGCTACAAGAAGTTCGCCTCCGAGTCGGCCAAAGATAAGCTGTATAAGTATCTCGACTTTGCCAACCAGAAGTTCTACGACACTGCGGGAAACATTAGAGACGATGTATTTGACTCGTGGAGCAATTCGCAGCTAAAGGCATGGGCTGATTCCCACGGTCTCCCCGTACCGCAGAGCAATAGCAAGGACGAGATGCAGGCGTTTGCACGGCGACATCGCAAGCTGTTGAAAGAGGACATTGAGGACTTTACGAACAGAGCCGCAGACCAGGCGACGCCATTGCTGAGCAAGGCCACATCGTATTTCAGTGATGCCGGTAACCGGCTGTTTGAGAGCTCGGTGGACCTGTGGTCCGAGTCGCGGCTCAAGTCTTTCTTGGAGGCCCGAGGCGTCATTGCTCCGCCCAAGTCCACCAAGGATAAGCTTTTGGAGCTCGTAAAGGCGAACCGAAAGAAGCGGGTGCTCGACACCAGTGCTTGGTCCTTTGAGAGCTGGTCCAAGGAGGACATTCAAAACTGGCTTGCTGCGCAGGGGAAGAAGGCCCAAGGATCTCGGGACGAACTTGTAAAATCGGCGCAGGACTACTACTCGTCGGCCAAAGAGACGGGTGGTGAGACTTACAACAGTGTGATGGACTCAATTGCCAAGTATTGGGATGATGCCAAGGCAGCGAGTTTTGACAAGTGGTCTGACAGTGATCTCAAAGCGTATCTGGACACATATGGAATCAAAACGTACCAAGGCACGAAGCGAAACGAATTGCTTGCAAAGGCACGATCTCAGTACCATTTGTATACCCACGGCGCTGATCCAGAAGGGTGGGGTCGGGTCAAGGACCACTTTGTAGGCAGCGGCAAGCAGGCGATTTCGGGTGCTTCTGACTGTGCTAAAAGTGCTTTGAACAGACTTTCGGAGTGGTACCACAATGCTCTTCTTTACTTCAGGCAAGACTTGTAGTTCGTTAATATAGTATTTAATTAATTAGTCACATTCTATATCGTTCTGTTATCAAGAAGATGATAACTATTTAAAGTGCAAGCCATGTCACACTGCTTAATATTTCACATGAAGTCAATAAACTGTAAAGGCTACTGTATTCAACTTTTCTTGTTGATTTACTTTCTATTGTTAGACTACTAATATTGAATTGACCCTGCAATGGATCTACAGTGTAGTGTATTTTGTTATGAGTGCCATAAACCATTAACATTCTTGCAGTTATGAAGCACCAATGTAAAAAATATCTTGCATAAAATTGATAGGTCAATGCTATTCATATTTATACTATTTGGCAATTAAAATAATATCACATAGCCTTTAGTTTTAAAAACCTCCTGGTTTGGCGGAGTGAGTGGGTTGTCTAGTGTCGGTGGGAGCGATCAATTTTCAACATCACGATATCTTTTCATTTTATTTGCAAGAACTAACAACAGCCAATAGAAACAAAAAAGATGATGTACAGAAGACCCTGGTACGTGAAGGCCGCTGATGCGGCCCACCGACTGACTGTCCTTGGTATTATCGGCTTCTCAGGTATGTGTGTGTTTTACGGATAGTGGCGAGCTAACAAGAAACAAGTTTACTTGGCCGGCGGTATTGGCATGACCCTGTGGGCCAACCGAAGATCTGTCCGTGAGGCTCGAGAGAAACAGATGCTTGAGAACGGTGCTCCCGCCTCGACTGGTGAAGGCAACAGCCAATAAACCCTTCTAACTGTACATAGTCTAAGCATTTCATCGCCCTTTTTTCATTTTGTCATTAGCTTTTGACCACTTTGCCCGTCACTTTTGGCTTGCTCTTAATCTTTTTTGACTTTTTCGTAGATTTTACAGGCTTGAGAGAGTGCGAAAGAGACTGGTCGACCAACGCTGCCATCCTCTTTTCCAAGGCTGCCTTATCCTCATCACTAAATGTGTTGATTACAATCACGTTGGAGTCTTCGTAGCTGGAATCGCACGTAGGACATACGTTGCCCGGAATGTTTTTGATTGCTGATTCTGCAAACACATGGCCACATGGAATCAGATAGACGAATTTAACAGCAGCGCACTCCTCCTTAATATCCTTCTTGGTCACTGGACACACCCATTTCCCGTGCTCTTGGTAAAACTCCAAAGTTACCACGTCTTTAATAGACTTTACGTGGGATAATTGGTCTCTTTGGACTGGGGAAAACTTATGAGAGCTCAATAGCCATTCTAGTATGGCCTCCTTGTTGTACAACTTTCCACGATAATCACTGACTATAGGGGGCCGCAGCACTTCGCCACTAAATGCGCATTTGGACCAAATATCAACCGAGTTGAGCTGTTTGGCCTCAAATAGTTCAGAGCTCGTCTGACCCTTCTTTTCGAGTTTCACAAGATCCTTACGGCTCAGCACCGACCCTCCGTCATTCTACCACTGTTAGCCATCGACTATTTATTATTGCTACTTACACCCATGATCTGTTAAAGGTTTACGGGTATTACAAATGAATGGAACACTTAGATCAAGTATAAGTGTGCCAGTTTGGTATTATATGGTGGATTTGGGAGATCTCGATTGATAAAACCGTTTTCTCCAACATAACGACTCTAAAATGGCCAACTATCTAGCGTCGATCTACGGCACAGAGCATGATAAGGTCAACTGGTAAGTTAATGTTGTATTCTACTTTGAATGCGCTAACATAAATAGCTCATTTTATTACAAGATCGGGGCATGTCGCCATGGCGAAAAATGCTCGCGTAAGCACATCAAACCGCAGTTCTCACAGACGATCTTGTGCCCAAATCTATATGTGAATCCAATACTAGCAAATAACCGCATCAGCCGGGAGGAGATGCAGGAGCACTTTGACGCGTTTTACGAAGATATATATTCCGAGGCATCGTTATTCGGCAAGGTGGAGGAGATGGTAGTATGCGAGAACTCAAACGATCATCTCATGGGCAACGTTTATGCTCGATTCAAGTATGAGGAGGATGCGGCCAAGGCCCGTGATAATTTCAATTCGCGTTGGTACGACGGCAAGCCGGTATACTGCGAACTGAGTCCTGTTACCGACTTTAGAGAAGCATGCTGTCGCCAGCACGAGACACGCGATTGTTCTAGAGGAGGGTTGTGTAACTTCATGCACGCAAAGCGTCCGACAGGGTCCCTATTATCAGAGCTTGAGGCATCCCAGAAAAAGTACCTGAAAGAGGCCGGAAAGGACTACAAGTCTGACGATTCGAGGTCGCCCTCCCCGGATAGAAGGAGGAGGCGATAGACGATGCGTTAATGATATTGTTGGAAGAGTTAGCGCGTAAGTGCCCCTACGGTTGTATTATTATTATTATTTTATTTTTTTTTTTGTTAACCCATTATCTGCCACCTCCAATGGGCCTGACTTGCAGGTTATATAAATCACTCCACCCACTCCATTAGAATTGAAGGTACTAGCTGTAATGTATTTAGGTTGTTGGATTTGACAAAGAATCAACCTTAAGCAATACCTGCTATCCAGAACGATACATCGAATAACCCGTAAGCGACCCTAAATTTATCATGTATATTTTCTATAAAAATAAATATCCAAGTAGCTGCTAAACTAACTTTGTGCGGCCATGATCCACCAGTATACTGAGGTAATGATCACCATACAACCAATTTATTGTATATCTATAAGTACTTTTACCGTTTCGCCACATATACTTTTGCCCAATTACCATTTAAAACTCTTGATCCAGCTGTTCAATCCCTTCCGTACTGCACAGCTATATCCTTTACGTATATTCTCAAGTACCCACAATTCGCTGCCACCATACTATTCATTTACTACATATTATAACCCTACATAGCATCGTCTTCCATCAATTACCATCTATTTCATCATATCGCGTAATTAACGCTCCACCCACCGTGGATGATAAGCTTGATGGTAGTGGGTTCGCGGGGCCGGTGGTCGCGAACCTCCCATTCACCTCAACATTGGACTGAACGCCACGCTCCAAGCCAACAACATCTGTCACACTAACTATTCAAAGCAATGGCTGACCGGTACTCGTTTTCGCTGACCACATTCTCCCCGAGGTATGCTGCCCCCGAAAGCCAGCTAATTGCCCATGTGTTCTTTACTAACTGTTCAAAGTGGCAAACTCGTCCAGATCGAGTACGCATTGCAGGCGGTCAACCAGGGTGTGACGGCCCTGGGAATCAAGGCCTCTAACGGCATTGTCCTTGCGACCGAGAAGAAAGCGAGTTCGCACCTGATTGACGCCGATGCGCTGGAAAAAGTCGCCTCGGTGACTCCCGACATTGGAATGGTGTATAGTGGCATGGGCCCCGACTACCGGGTGCTGCTGGATAGTGCGCGACGGTCGGCACACGTAGGATACAAGCGCAAGTACAAGGAGTACCCACCGACCAAGATTCTTGTCCAGCAGGTCGCTCGGACGGTGCAGGAGGCGACTCAGAGCGGTGGTGTGCGGCCATATGGTGTGAGTCTCTTGGTTGCCGGCCATGACGAGTCCCACGGCTACAATTTGTACCAGGTTGACCCTTCGGGGTCGTACTTTGCGTGGAAGGCTACTGCCATTGGCAAGAACAGTGCCTCGGCCAAGACTTTCCTAGAGAAGCGATGGAACAAGGAGCTTGAGTTGGAAGATGCCATTCATATTGCGCTTCTGACACTTAAGGAGACTATTGAGAGTGAGATGAATGGCAACACGGTAGAGATTGCTGTCATTGGCAACCCCAATGACCATCTCAAGGGCTACTCGGGCCATGAGGACGTCCGGGGGCCCCGGTTCCGAAAGCTTAGTGCTCAGGAGATTGATGATAGACTAGACGCCTTGTAATTCAATATATAATCTCATCATTCTCGGTTAATTGTTATATCACCTTTGAGCCATTTTACTTTATCTTGTACAGCACGTGTTTCGGAGACTCCTCGTACAATTAAAGGAAAATCCTGTACTGCACGACTTCTGATTCTGCCTTCTTCCTTTTTAAAATAATTTTATGTTCCACGTTCAAATAGAGAATGCTAACTCGAAAAACAGGTAAGGCAGATGGCCGGGGCAGGGATGGATTGACCATCATGGTAGCTCTAATTATAATGACGCATTATTTTGACTCTTTTCCGTTTTTCATAAATGATTATTTATGCATCGACCTCGGTACCTTATTATATCGGTATTTGGAAGGGATAATGGGTTTTCCTCGTATCGCCAGCTTGCTGGGGAAATTCCGCATCATCTACCCACAATGTTTAGAATGGGTTAACCATTGTTTACCCCAGTATAGAGTTATCGCCCTGGCTGGTGAAGCCAAATATAAAACCTAAGATCTCCATTGCGTAAGCAGGATTTTAATAGATTTATTGATTGATTATGCATCAACCTTCTAAAGCTGTCTACCAACACGTGATTGCGGTGTGAATAGTACAATTTTCACTTTAAAGTTCTCTTCGTTTTCGGAATGGGTGCCCCTTCGTGATGCCCTCTGCAAATAAAATTGTGGATGCACTTCTGGAGATACATGCTTAATGCATGATTGACACTAGGAGGTAGTTCAATTCAGTTCCAATTGATTAGTTGATTAGTTTGATCACATTTGAAATATTTCTGCCCGATAGATTAAATAACAAATACTATTTTGTGGATTAAATCAAATGTCTTGATTGTCGGTGATAAGTAAAGACATATTGTTTCCCTCCATGCAACTACATTTCAATTGTAAGCTCGGTAGATTAGGAAAAAGGTGCACTCAAAACGTAGTTGTAACTATGTTACGGCAACACTAAGCAATTTTTTCTCCAAAATTGCGTGTGGCCTCCAACGATACTATCAAACTAGCCGTCGGAATCAAGTAATATTGATTTGGTTTTGGACTCTTATAGGATGTAAAATAGCTAACATCACTATATACTTTTTTACATAACACCACAATTAGCATTTCTACCATTTTGAAAGACATTGTATTTAGCGAAACTACCCTGTCAGAACTGTCTACGATAAAGGGATCCATTGTCCTGAAAGTGTTTGCATAGAACAGGTTTTACGCTATGTGTCTTACTACCATGTATCTTAGCTGAGCTGTAGGGGCACATTTTTGTCCTATACCCTATGTCTCCACTTGCCCGACAATGTAAGTCTGCCCCAATATCAACAGATAAGCAAGCGGGTATCAGATATAATCAGCTGGGATATTTGATTGTAGCTTAGCAATTAGTATCTAGCGGAGTACGACCCGCAATCGTCGAACATCATGGCGCCCGGGAAATGACTACTATTCTCATTCTTCTCTTTATTGACTCAAGGAGCATTGCTCCAGGAGTTCGTTAAAGGACTTCAGTGAAGAGGTGTGATATCGAAATTGCTCACTTTGACAATGAGGGCTTCGAAGGGTTCTAGACCAGAAAAACAATAGCTACTACAAGGAGCAACAGAGCACTAATTACCTTCCTACTGAAAATAGCTCTTTTATACAAGTATATTAGCTAGCAATTTTTGTGGCTTCAAATGGTAGAGGAACAAGACGAGCTCTAAGGTGATTCTCGAATCTAACCAAATGACACTGGCCTCCCAAATGCAACCCGTTCTACCGTTTGGTCTATAACATGAATTGCCACAACTTTTGGACATCAATAGCAGTATCGATGTTCGTATCAATATTTCATGTATAACTAATTCAATAGATAGAATTCTGTATTATAGTCCGTTGCCAATTGTAACTGAGTTAGGCATTTATATGGTTACATCAACGTATTTGTCCGCTTGGCAGACGTTTCAACATATTATAACCATTCAATGAAGCTCAATAACGTTAAGTCGATGGGGCCGATTTCCCCGGTGCGATTGCGCCGGTGACACGAGGGGAAACCTTTTCTCTTAGAGTAACTAATTCAATACCTTCAACCGCAAGCGGAAGGCGAACACCATGTCAGGAAAGCCGGTTCACGTCGTAACCTCAGCAAACCCGTACAACTGAGGACAGGATGTGGCGCATTTGGAGCCTACTTTCTGAAAATTCAAAGTAACGCACGATATGAGTGTCAGTGTGGAGAATTAGAAACGATTGAACACATCCTGTTGCAGTGCGCTGGATACGAGGAACAGCGCGCGAAGTACTTCAGCTCCTTGCCAGATTCCAATCTTCACACCTTGCTTAGTACAAAGGAAGGTCTGATCGCGGTGATTGATTTCTGGAACTCTATACCGCAACTATCTCATTAGATGGATTCCCACATCAGGGTGGCTGACACAGGTTTTCCCCCAGTATCTTGCGGGCACAACAGCATTGGTGCTCATGCCAACGCGTCGTACGTTCTCACTCTAAGAGAAAAGGTTTCCCCTCGTGTCACCGGCGCAAATGCACCGGGGAAATCGGCCCCATTGAACTTCATTGAATCGTTATAATATGTTGAAACGTCTGCCAAGCGGACAAATATGTTGATGTAATTATATAAATGCCTAACTCAGTCACAAGTGGCAACGGGCATATAATACAGAATTCTAACTAATATAAATGCTTAACTCAGTCACAATTGGCAACGGACTATAATACAGAATTATACCTACGATGGTGCGGAATTTCCCCAGCAAGCTGGCTATACGAGGAAAAAATATTATCCCTTCCAAATACCGAAAGAGTAAGGTACCGAGATCAATGGGGAAAGACCTGCATCAACATCATCTTAGGTTAGGACTAGCGGTTTGGACAATGTCCACCGGGATACCCTCCTGGACAATTTGGACAACATGGGAGTGCCAAAGGAAGCCCAATCATGGGTATACCACTTTATGCAAG